>JAJJMB010017331.1:1788833-1859881 GCA_023531105.1 Papaver atlanticum
GTTCAGTGGTCATATTACCAAAGGATATGTTCATAAGTCCGGTCCTAGCATAAGGGTTTCTGTTTAACGAAGCTGTAAAGGAAATCGAGAGGAATTGGTGAATGTTGATGAAGAATTAGGACAATCTACAGTTGAGAATTTGTACATCAGATGGAGTTAGTGGTGTTTTTGAATCTCTACAGTTTGGAGTTAAAGCTGTGGTAGTGAATTGCAAAGCGGATGAACATTGCAGGAATGTTATAGGCGTATGATAGGATTAAATGAGTGAAATGGTTGTAGGAATGGCATTAAGTAGATGAGCAATTCTGGAGCTACAGTTGGGTAACTAGTGACATCTCAGTACATGGATGAGAAGAATGATGTTGATGTTAGTGCCAATAACAAAGGAATGGTGATGAAATAGACAAAGAGCAAAGGACTGAAGCAGATGCAGTTTGTTGTTGATGTTGATGTATTTGAGCTATGGATAGAGATGGAGCTGGTAGCTGCAATAGAATAAAAAATTGATGAAATGGAGCTACAAGAGTTGGTAATGCTTTACTATCAGGACTGGAACTACAAACACTCGCCATCTCTCTTTTTCTCTCAGAATCTCAACGTAGCTATGTCGTCGTCTGGAAGCGGAAACTACAACTCGGCTCTGGTTACTTTCTCTTTGAACATAATAACAATGGTAACCCCTCTTACCTCTCTACTTGAATACAGCTTCAAACTAGTATAACTTAGGTTTGTCTCGAGCTCAAATTTTCATGGTTTTCATTTCTCTCTTAGTACATCGGCTCATGTATCTACTAATTTCTTTCTCTACCACCCGACATTCATGGTTTGATTCATCACATGATTACTGTCCGCTTTGTGTTTTAGTGTATCTTCAACGTTATTACGTGATTATTGCCCGCCGGACCCATGATTAGGATCCCACTATTGAACGTACGCAGAACATCCCATATAGCCAAGTTAAAGCATAAAGCATACCATCTTTCGCCTCTCGGCTTTGAAGTGTAATTTCACGCCAACATGAATCTTACTCATGAGCTAGCCATATGAGAATTTTATGAGAATTTCGAACTTCCAAGTATACATTGCCGCTTGCATGAAGTTTGTTTGATGTCAGTTGACATAAAAGTCTGAAGTGCATGATTAACTTGCTTGTTTGGACTTACTCGCTTCCCATCGCCCACTGGTAGTTATCATGCACATGTATATTGTTTGACTCATGCTTACTAGACTGGATTTTTCCACCCAACACTCCTTGAATGAATGTGCACATCTCAGCATATCTGCTATTTTGATGTGTTTAAATTTTTGTTACAAATGATTGACAATGCCGGTATGGGTTCATGCGTGAAAATTAGCAAATTGAAAGCATGAAATGCCTAGGTTAAAGTATACTTGAACGTGATATTTATGCTTCATGAAATATGCATGTCATCTAATCGCATGTGTAGGTTGTCACTTTATTTTTTTACAAAGCATCAATATTATCTTGTTGAGAAATCCATGATCTGCTATGTAACAAAAAAATCTAGTAACGTGCTCCGGGCACCATGCTAGCAAGGTCCATAGAGGCCGCTTGAACAAATGTAAATTTACAAAAGGCTACGAGAATGCCAAAGGCACCCGGGATGACAAATTTACAAAAGGCTACGGGAATGCCAAAGGCGCTCGGGATGACAAAATTACAAAAGGCTACGGGAATACCAAAGGCGCCCGGGCTGACAAATTTACAAATGGCTACGGGAAGGCCAAAGGCGCCCGGGCTGAAAATTTTACAAAAGGCTACGAGAATGCCAAAGGCGCCCGGGCTGACAAATTTACAAAAGGTTACGGGAATGCCTGGTGTTATTTCAACTTTGTTGTAGTAAAAGGTTCGTTGAGACTTGTGAAAGCAATTGATTCTAGACTTATTTAAACTAAAAATACAGAAAACTAATTCCAAATTTTATTTCAAGAATGAAAATAACCAAGACACTAGATTCCACTATTACACATGAATGAATGATGGTAAAAATTCCAAAACTCTAATTATCTTTTAAATCTCTTATTTCTTAATTCACAAATAATCAAGCATATTCTCAAACATTAATTGTATTCCCTAAGCATAGATTATCTAAACAAAGTATAACCTATCTAATTGAATCACAACTAATTAAGAAAATAATGCAAACAATTAAAATTCTGCAAAGCAGTGATTGAGTGAATTATAGAATACAAATTAGAGAAAAATAGAATAGTTACCAATTATTCATGCATAAATAGCTTCCTCCGTGCCTAGGTTACGCGAGAATTAGCTCATCATCATGGAAACACGTTCAAAATTCATCTTTATTGCTCAAAAATGGTGTTCACAATAATGAAATGGGAGAAAAACAATAAATCCGGGTTTGTAACACTTTTATTTGCTACAAATCGAGCTGTTACAGAGAACGATAAAACTGAAGTGTTGTTGTCTTTGTAGCAATACGACCCAAGAGCAATTGTCGTTGTCACTGTTGGAAAATGATGGTTCGGCGTGCGTCTTATGTTCTTCGTGTTCTTCACAACAGCAGAAAATGGAGTTTTTCTACCACTTGATTTCTCGACTCTCTGGTTCTTCCTAACTGCTCCCAACTCTCCCCCCCTCCTATGATACACCAGAACCCTTTATATACTCTTCAGAAACCAAAATACTCGACAATAACTCCATATAATTTTCATTGATTACTCTTATTTTCTGCTTCATAGTCACGGGAATAATTTCCTTTTTTCAACTCCTTCACGCGTCTGCATGTACTCTGCATACTCTCAACAGACTCATACACATTCCATAAGAAGATTAGCATGCTGGAAACACATACAAACCTTCCCAAAATATCTCATAAATTTTCCCGAGAGAGCTTGCCCTGTTTTGTCGAGATTATGTGAAATCTTCTACTTCAATCGAATTTAAAGCTCTTACCAATCCTGTTTGGTCGTAACAGGGTGGTATCAATCCAAAACTGGAAACAAATCCGACCAAATCACAATGCAGAATCCGACCAAATTATGTTGAAAAATCCCGTGAATATTAAACTCCCCTGTCTTGCTCCGAATGGATTATGTAGCCGATTTTAGCTGATTCCAAAGCCAATACCATCCCTGTCTATCTGAATTGATCTGATCCAACAAAAATATGCTATTGAATCTCATGAAATCTCGTACAAAAGGTGAACCTTAATTTTGCCAGTCGCCTGTAAAACTTTCCCGGCAAAACTGATTTTTGAAATGAAGAAGAAGGTGCCCCTTAACCAAATCCGTGGGTTCCGAATTACCAATGGGGTGTAAATAGTAAAGAAGGCACCCCTTAGTAATTGAGGTGCCCCTTAACCAAAGTGAGAGTCCGCATAGCAAATGCCCTCCGGGGTGCCAAAATCAATTTTTCTAGCCGAATTTTCCATAAGAACTTATTCTTCCAAAAACACATACAAACACATAAAACACCATTATAAGTATAAAATCGAGTACCAACAATATAGAAAATTGAGGACAACTTGGACACAAAAATATGTCTATCAAATACCCCCAAACTTATTATTTGCTAGTCCTCAAGCAAATCTAATCTAGAAAATAAAATCCTAACTCACTGTCGCAGGCATCGCGATTGCACTTAGCGTGTGCAACAAGCCTTTGAACCCCTAGGTGGCCCTAGTGGCCGAGTTATAGTCTCGGGAGGGTTTACAAGAGGTGTACCCACAAAACCTTTACTCCAGACCCTAGCTATCTACGCAGAACCTTGGAATGCACTAAAGAACCTCCTTGGTTGGCATACTTATTGATTACGGGAGGAAGTACCCTGATGCGAAATTCCAATTGTTGTACACGAGTTTGCACTCAAGCATACTAAAATTCATATATAAGTGACAGAGATCTACTCAGATAGTCGCACTATGGACATCAATATCCGGAATCAAACAAATCACATGAATAGATTAAGAAGATGGATATAGAAATAGATGGTTTCGAAATGACTTCAATTCCAAGATGAACCTATGACCTAGTGGATTGAGATACTGGTATGGACTAATATCAACACAACTGGCATATACAAGGGAACCAGTGGTCGATAATCCTAAATCTACGTCAACTCAGCTGGCATACACAAGGGAACCAGTGGTCGACTTTATAATAAACCTTTATTTATTTATTTTTATTTTTTATTTTTAACGACATGATTAGATCTTTTGGATCCAAGCGCATGCTTCTTGTCAGCAGATTACATGGTAATTCCCATGGATCCTGCGTTCCACGCTTGTTTAGGCGACGGAGACAGGGAGAACACACACATATTGCTATCCAAGTGTTAATATTTATTCCGATTGGTCTAATTGGTCTGGTCTTTCTTTTTCTTTTGTAGTAACTCAATCACTCTATTTCAACCCAACAGATATCAACATAAAAATTTGCAAAAACAAAAACAGAAGTAATAAGATGATTCCAAGATACGGTGAAACTATCATGTTATTTCTAACACCTGAGCTCTGTGCTTTTATCAATAGACTCTTTAGATGTTTCCATCTACTCAGATTGGTTCCTCAACTCCTATAATCAAGATGCTTCCATCCACTTAGATTGGTTAGTGTTATCCTTAATAGGCATAAATTTCTAGGCTCTTGAGTTTATTTATTGTAACAAAAAGGTAACAAAAAGTTTCTACCCCACCCCCAAACTTAAATCTAACATTGTCCTCAATGTTTCTAATTAAAGAACAGTACCAAAAGTATAAATAACATGAGGAATCAGTAAAGAGAGAAGTCGGAAAGATGGTACCTTGGTGAAGTGGAATCAAAAACCTACAAAAATAATATACAACATACAAACCGCCTCGATGGTCAATTAAGGTAAACAGGATCCTCCAGAGGGACCTCCTCAACATCACCTGTAGGAAAAGGCTATAAAAAGGGCTTCAATATCTGACCGTTAACCTTTGAAGAACTACTACCGTCTGGTGTCTCAATCTCAATAGCGCCATGAGGAAAAACTGTATGGACCACAAAAGGACTGGTCCACCGAGAGCGCAACTTCCCGGGAAATAAATGCAAACGAGTGTCATACAGAAGAACTTTTTTACCTGTAGAAAATGACTTTCGTAAAATATTCTTATCATGCACAAGTTTCATTTTGTTCTTATACTCCTTAGTACTATCTTATGCATCTCTACGAATCTCGTCCAACTCATTGAGATAGAGCTTTCTGTGAGATCCTGCCTTGTCAAGTGAAAAGTTTAGTTGCTTAACAGCCCAATATGCTCTATGTTCTAACTCAACAGGTAAGTGACATGCCTTGCCATACACAAGTCGATAAGGTGACATTCCAATAAGGGTCTTAAACGCAGTACGGTAAGCCCATAAGGCATCAGTAAGCCTAGACGACCAGTCTTTCCGATTAGGATTGACTGTTTTCTCTAATATACGTTTTATCTCCCTATTGGAAACCTCTACCTGACCACTAGTCTGTGGATGATATGAGGTAGCTACTTTATGTGTAATACCATATTTCTTCATCAAAACCCTAAAAGGTCCATTACAAAAGTGCGACCCTCCATCACTAATTATAGCTCGCGGTGTACCAAAACGTGTAAGTATATTATCTTTCAAGAACTCAATCACAACCCTATGGTCATTGGTTTTACACGCAACCGCCTCAATCCACATAGAGACATAGGCTATAGCGACGAGGATGTATAGGTTACCAAAATAATTAAGAAACGGACCCATAAAGTCAATACCCCACGCATCAAAGACTTCAATAACTAAAATAGGTTTCAAGGGCATCATGTTCCTATGGGAAATGGTTCATAATTTCTGGCAACGTTCACAAGTAACACAGTAACTGTGGGAATCTTTAAACAACGAAGGCCAATAGAATCCAAACTGCAATATCTTAGCAGCAGTCTTCTTAGCGCTAAAGTGACCCCCACAAGCATGATCATGACAAAAGGAAATTATACTGGACTGATCAATCTCAGGTATACATCTCGTAATAATCTTGTCTGGACAATACTTAAACAAATAAGGATCATCCCAAAAGAAGTTCTTAACCTCAGCTAAAAATCTAGAACGATCTTGTTTACCCCAATGTTGGGGCATTCGACCAGTAACAAGATAGTTCACTATATTCGCATACCAAGGTAATTGGGTAACAAAGAACAGTTGTTCATCAGGAAAACTATCCCTAACAGGAGGGGAATCATCAGGGGTATCCACAACAAGCCTAGACAAGTGGTCTGCTCTTACATTTTCTGCACCTTTTTTGTCTCTAATGTCTAAGGAAAATTCCTGCAACAATAGGATCCATCTAATCAATCTAGGTTTTGTATCCTTCTTGGAAAGAAGATACTTCAAAGCATCATGATCAGTGAAGATTATGACCTTAGAACCTAAGAGATAGGGTCTAAACTTGTCTAAGGTGAACACAATGGCAAAAAGTTCCTTCTCTGTAGTAGTATAGTTCAACTGGGCATCATTCAGAGTTTTGCTAGCATAGTAAATCACATGGAGTAATTTGTTTTCTCGCTGACCTAGCACAACACCAATAGCAAAATCTAAAGCATCACACATGATCTCAAAGGGTAGGTTCCAGTTGGGTGCCTGGACTATGGGGGCGGTAGTGAGTAAAGTCTTAAGCCTCTCAAAATCCTCTAAACAAGCATCATCAAAGACGAACTTAACATCTTTTGCAAGCAAATTGCAAAGAGGTCTAGAAATCAAGCTAAAATCCTTAATGAATCGACGATAAAAACTTGCATGCCCTAAGAATGACCTAATATCTCTTACGGTTTTTGGGACCTGTAAAGTCTTAATAAGGTCAACTTTGGCTTTATCTACCTCTATACCCTTAGAAGATATGATATGCCCTAAAACAATTCCTGAACGAACCATGAAATGACATTTCTCCCAATTAAGCACTAAATTCTTCTCCTTAAACCTAGTCAAAACTAATGACAAATGATGCAAGGACTCATCAAAAGACGAACCAAACACTGAAAAATCATCCATAAAGACCTCTAAGAACCATTCTACCATGTCAGAAAATATGCTCATCATACAACGCTGAAAAGTCGTAGGGGCATTACAAAGCCCGAAAGGCATGCGTCTATACGCAAAGGTACCAAAGGGACAGGTAAAAGTAGTTTTTTCTTGGTCTTCAGGGGCAATAACGATCTGATTATATCCGGAGTAGCCATCTAAGAAGAAGTAGTGACTATGTCCAGCTAATCTCTCTAGCATTTGGTCGATGAAAGGAAGGGGAAAGTGGTCCTTCCTAGTGACCTTGTTCAGTTTCCTATAGTCAATAAAAACACGCCAACCCGTGGTCACTCGGGTTGGGATTAACTCATTGTTCTCATTCTGGACTACAGTAATACCGGATTTCTTGGGGACAACCTGAACAGGGATGACCCACTTGCTGTCTGAAATAGGGTAGATAATGCCTGCATCTAACAACTTAAGAACCTCGGTTCGAACTACCTCTTTCATATTAGGGTTTAGTCGACGTTGCATCTCCCTAGAAGGTTTGGTATCTTCCTCTAAATAAATTTGATGCATACAAACAGTAGGACTTATACCCTTAATGTCTGCTATGGTCCATCCTAAAGCTTCCTTGTTGTTTTGAAGGACGGTTACTAGCCTACTTTCCTGATCACTATCCAAGTTGGATGCTACAATCACAGTTAAAGTTTCAGATGGGCCTAAAAATACATACTTCAAGGTATCTGGTAATGGTTTAAGGTCCAACTTAGGAGGCTCTTCTAACGAAGGAACTAGAGTAGACTCAGAAACTGGTAGTGGTTCGAACATAGGTTTCCAAACATTACTAGTGTCCAACAAAGGGGTTGAATCTAACAAAGCATTCACCTCATTAATCACATTATCATCATCAAAATCAATCCCAAAGTGGGCTAGGCATTTCTCTAGTGGATCTTCTAACAAAGTGTTTGGTAATGACTCCTCGACTAATGTTCCTACCATGTTGACCTCTTCTATGCTCGAGTCATCTAGTTCAGAGGGTAGCTTACTAATATGAAAAATGTTCAGCTCAATGGTCATGTTACCAAAAGACAAATTCATAATACCGTTTCGACAGTTGATGATCGCATTAGATGTAGCTAAAAATGGGCGACCTAGAATTAACGGTATCTGGTTCTCTGGGTCAGGGACAGGTTGGGTATCTAGGATAACAAAATCCACTGGATAAATAAACTTGTCGACCTCAATAAGAACATCCTCGATCACACCACGAGGAATTTTCACGGACCTATCAGCTAACTGAAGTGTTATCTGGGTAGGTTTCATGTCACCAAGTCCTAGCTTAAGGTACACATGGTATGGGAGTAAGTTCACACTGGCTCATAAGTCAAGCAGAGCTTTCTCAACACGGTATTTCCCTATTGTACAAGCAATGGTAGGGGAACCTTGGTCTTTATACTTAGGAGTAGTAGTATTCTGAATAATAGAACTCACATGACTAGCTAGGAAGGCTTTCTTATGGACACTAAGCTTACGCTTTCGCGTACACAAGTCCTTAAGGAACTTGGCATAAGGAGGAATCTGCCTAATTGCATCTAATAATAGAAGGTTGATAGTTACCTGCTTAAAAACCTCCAAAATATCATTAAAAGTGGACTCCTTCTTAGTTGGTACTAGAAATTATGGGAATGGGGTTCTGGGAACAAAGTTTGGCTTATCAGGGGACTCATCGGTCTCCTTAGAGGTTCCATCAATCTCTTCAGCTTCTGATTCAGAAGGGTGAACTACAGCATGTTCACTATCAGACATGGAAACCTTATTGTCTATTTCTCTACCACTCCTAAGGGTTTTGATTGCATTCACATGATCAGATGATCTTCCTCCAATTTCATGAACTCCTCTAGGATTAGGTTGAGTCTGACTAGGAAAACTCCCATTATCTCTCTCACTTAGAATCTTAGCCATTTGACCAACTTGAAGTTCCAACTTAGCAAGAGTCTTGGCATTATGTTGAAAATTCTGCTTGGTTTCCTCTTGAAAACTAGCCTGGTTCTTTAGTAATATTTCTTGGGTCTGCGTGAACATGTCCTGGCTGTTTTTTAATATACTAAGAGATTCCTCTAAGCCAGTTATTCTATTCTCAGAAGGGTTCTGGAACTGGGCTTGACCTGAAGAGTTCTTATTATAACCAAAACCTGGGGGAAGCTGAGAATTACTAGACAGGCCTTGACTCTATCCTTTAGACCAAGAGAAATTAGGATGGTTTCTCCAACCAGGGTTGTAGGTCTTTGAGTATGGGTCAAACTTCTGACGGTTTTCAAACCTAACGTTGTTATAAACAGCATGGGCTTGCTTTTCACTAACATGACCTTCCCAAAACGAGTTATTGGGTTCTATTCCACAACTAGAGACTTGAGAGGCTCTAATCCTATTATCAGGTTCAACAAAAGACCCGTGTTTAGACGGATTCAATTCCAAAGCTTCTAACCTTCTAGACAAAGCAGTAAACTTAGCATCAGACCCAAAGCCTGTATCAACCACATTGGTGCTATTTCTATTGATCAAGAGTCTTTTAGGGGGTTCAACACAAGACTCCCACTGTTGGGATTTTTCAGCGACAACTTCTAAGAAGGAAAACGCATCATCAACATTTTTACTAGTGAACTCACCAGCGCACAAAGACTCGACCGTGGCTTTGGTCAAATAGTCTAAACCATCATAAAGAATCTCTACTAGTTTCATTTTCTCAAACCCATGGTGAGGACATTGGGCTAGGAGATCATTGAATCTCTCTAAAAACCTATAAAGCGATTCTCCCTCTTGTTGAACACTAGCACTAATTTTCTGCCTAACAGCTGCAGTTTTATGCTTGGGGTAGAATTTTAAATAGATGGAAGCAATAAGTTCCTTCCATGTTTTTATGGATTCAGATGGTAGGTTGTTCATCCAGGTCTTGGCTTTATCTCTCAAGGAAAAGGGGAACATCCTAAGTTTCAATACTTCATCACTAAGGTCTTTAATATTAATTGTTCCACAAATTTCTTCAAAGTCCCTAACATGAAAGTAATGATTTTCATCATCTTTTCCTAAGAATATAGGGATCATCTGAAGAATACCAGGTTTCAACTCATAATTAGCCGTAGAGGCTGGCAACTTAATGCACAATGGTCGGTTGGTCCTAGTTGGGTACATGTACTCCTTCAAAGTTGTCATTGTTGGTACAGTAAAAATCCTAGGGGTGAATTCCTCACTAAGACTTAAATTCTCAAAACTGAAGCTTCCAAAAACAGGGCTCTCCAAAGAAGAGTCTTCGAGCTCCCCGTTTACAAAAGAAGAACCTCTAGGATCGTCACTAATCAAACGGCCAAAAGTGTCTCTTTTCCAAGCACGCTCACTAATGGACTTGAGCGATTTTAGCATACACTGACAAAAAATTAAAAAAAAAAAAATCCTAAGGAAGGGAGGTTCTAAGAAAACACACAACAGGCTGACTCCACCAAAGCAAACCTTAATATTTCTAGCAAACAACAAGCATGATGGCTTCACTTAGATTGTTTCTAGACCAGCTTCTAATCTTTCGAAAGGGAATTCGTTACAATCTAAGCAAACCTCTCTGGATCGATTCGAACAAAGTGAGTCGAAGAGAAGTAGGGGAAGCTCAGAGGAGCTTTGATACCCCCACCTCTTTGGCAACGCTTCCCTGGGTTACAAGGAGGCTCTAATCGACTTACAGTAATCTTCCTGAACTTCAAAGTATGCTTAAAAGAGCAACCAATATTTTTCGAACGACTTTCCTATTCTCGTTACCCTATAGGTCTCGTTCTAGTCAATATTTTAAGCTTGGGTTCGTGTTTGGTATTGTTTTCCTAAGGCGGGCAAGAAGAGAACGGTGATGAAATCCGAACCCTTATCTTGTATGGCCAGTCCTTGCCCTTTACTAGGAAATTAAAATCCGTATTCAGTCCTCAACATATATTCACCTTAAGGCAGACAGTAAACTCGCTGACAGGGGATTCGCGGGTGTTTCGAAAAACTTACCTCCCGTACCAGACGGGCGAAGAACCGCTGAAGTCGACTCGGGCCACGACTCCTATGTCATGTACGAACCCGAGGGGCCGAAACGATATCGTAATCGTCGTCCTTCCCTGCAAACTGTTTAATATTTAAAACTACCCTTTCGTAGGGTTTAAAAATAAAAGAATAATGTCCCAAAGTCCACATTCCAAAGTCCAAAAATAAAGTGCAAAAGAAAAAAAAAATTACAAAAATAAAAGATATCCTAATACAATTTCTAAAAATAAAATCTAAAGAAATAAAAACTAAAATAAAATCTAAAAAACTAATAAAAAAAAATAAAAAAATTCTTTGTCTTTTTTTTCCTTTTCTTTTAGCTTTTATCTTTGGCTCCTAATCTCTTAGTCACCAAAGTCTTTGGCTTAAATTCTTTTCGGTCCAAACTCCAAACCTGTAGCAAAAAGAAATATATCCAAAGAAACGTAAAATAGAACAAAGAGAAAATAATAAAAATCTAAAATAAATAAATAAATCTAAAAACTCTAACTTAAAAACAAGTCCGCGTCGGTGGCGCCAAAAATTGATGTGATTTCAACTTTGTTGTAGTGAAAGGTTCGTTGAGACTTGTAAAAGCAATTGATTCTAGACTTATTTAAACTAAAAATACAGAAAACTAATTCCAAATTTTATTTCAAGAATGAAAATAACCAAGACACTAGATTCCACTATTACACATGAATGAATGATGGTAAAAATTCCAAAACTCTAATTATCTTTTAAATCTCTTATTTCTTAATTCACAAATAATCAAGCATATTCTCAAACATTAATTGTATTCCCTAAGCATAGATTATCTAAATAAAGTATAACCTATCTAATTGAATCACAACTAATTAAGAAAATAATGCAAACAATTAAAATTCTGCAAAGCAGTGATTGAGTGAATTATAAAATACAAATTAGAGAAAAATAGAATAGTTACCAATTATTCATGCATAAATAGCTTCCTCCGTGCCTTGGTTACGCGAGAATTAGCTCATCATCATGGAAACACGTTCAAAATTCATCTTTATTGCTCAAAAATGGTGTTCACAATAATGAAATGGGAGAAAAACAATAAATCCGGGTTTGTAACACTTTTATTTGCTACAAACCGAGCTGTTACAGAGAACAATAAAACTGAAGTGTTGTTGTCTTTATAGCAATACGACCCACAAGCAATTGTCGTTGTCACTGTTGGAAAACGACGGTTCGGCGTGCGTCTTATGTTCTTCGTGTTCTTCACAATAGCAGAAAATGGAGTTTTTCTGCCACTTGATTTCTCGACTCTCTGGTTCTTCCTAACTGCTCCCCCCCCCCCCTATGATACACCAGAACCCTTTATATACTCTTCAGAAACCAAAATCCTCGACAATAACTCCATATAATTTTCATTGATTACTCTTATTTTCTGCTTCATAGTCACGGGAATAATTTCCTTTTTTCAACTCCTTCACGCGTCTATATGTACTCTGCATACTCTCAACAGACTCATACACATTCCATAAAAAGATTAGCACGCTGGAAACACATACAAACCTTCCCAAAATATCTCAGAAATTTTCCCGAGAGAGCTTGCCCTGTTTTGTCGAGATTATGTGAAATCTTCTACTTCAATCGAATTTAAAGCTCTTACTAATCCTGTTTGGTCGTAATAGGGTGGTATCAATCCAAAACAGGAAACAAATCCGACAAAATCACAATGCAGAATCCGACCAAATTATGTTGAAAAATCTCGTGAATATTAAACTCCCCTTTCTTTCTCCGAATGGATTATGTAGCCAATTTTAGCTGATTCCAAAGCCCATACCATCCCTGTCTATCTGAATTGATCTGATCCAACAAAAATCTGCTATTGAATCTCATGAAATCTCGTACAAAAGGTGAACCTTAATTTTGCCAGTCGCCTGTAAAACTTTCCCGCCAAAACTGATTTTTGAAATGAAGAAGAAGGTGCCCCTTAACCAAATCTGTGGGTTCCGAATAACAAATGGGGTGTAAATAGTAAAGAAGGAACCCCTTAGTTATTGAGGTGCCCCTTAACCAAAGTGAGAGTCCGCATAGCAAATGCCCATTCGGGGTGCCAAAATCAACTTTTCGAGCCGAATTTTCCATAAGAACTTATTCTTCCAAAAACACCTACAAACACATAAAACACCATTATAAGTATAAAATCGAGTACCAACAATATAGAAAATTGAGGAAAACTTGGACACAAAAATATGTCTATCAATGCCAAAGGCGCCCGGTCGGCTGACGATTATACAAAAGGCTGTGGGTTGTTTCCGGCTGACATACAAAAGGCTACAGGAATGCCAAAGGCGCCCGGTCGGCTGGCAATTATACAAAAGGCTGTGGGTTGTTTCCGGCTGACATACAAAAAGGCGACGGTTTGATAAGCTCATCCGATCGGCCACATATATACAAAAAAGGTGACTTGTTGCTCCGCGCATCCAATCGGACACAAATATACAAAAAGGCGACGGGTTGATATTCTCATCCGATCATCCACAGATATACAGAAAGGCGATGGGTTGATATGCTCATCTGATCGTCCACATATATCAAAAAGGCGACGGGTTGATATGCTCATCTGATCGGCCACAAATATACAGAAAGGCGACGGGTCGATATGCTCATCCGATCGGCCACAAATATACAAAAAGGTGACGGATTGATATGCTCATCCGATCGGCCACATATATATATATAAAGACGACGGGTTGATATGCTCATCCGATCGGCCACAGATATACAAAAAGGTGACAGGTTGCTTCGCCCATCCGATCAGCCACAGATATGCAAAAAAGGTGACGGGTTGCTCCGCGCATCCGATCGGCCAATGCCCTGTCCCATCCCACTCATCTGCAAAAAAGAAGGGGGAGTAGGCGCATTTAATCAACGACCTACCCCCTCCCATCCATCTGAAAACAGAGAAGAAGGAGTAGGCTACACCCTCCCATCCATCCGAAAACAGAGAAGAATGAGTAGGCGCGTTTAACCAACACCCTACCCATCCCACCCCACTTATCTGGAAAAAAAAGAAAAGAATGAGTAGGCACGTTTAACCAACACCCTGCTCATCCACTTTATCCATTTGCAAAAAAGAAGGGGGAGTAGGCATGTTTAACCACGCCCTACCCCATACTCTGTCAAAAAATGGGGTAGTCCCGTTGCTGCCATCCCCATTCCCCTCCCCTCCCATCTAAAAAACTGGGGGGGGGGGGGGGGGGGGGGTAGGCATGCTATACTTGCCTCATTCTCTACAAAATAGGGGTATAGGCGCGTTACATCCAACTTATCCTAATTTGGAAAATGAAAGGGAAAGGAGGGGCGAAGCATATGGACTTACCTCCATTACAAGGGGTTCACCCCTTGCCTTAAAGGCGCGTTTTTCCTACCCAGACATAATCACGAAGAAGACCCACCTCCATTATTTACCACCTCTAAACACTCCCAACCACGCGGAACGGTTAGAGAAAATAAAAGAGCGGGGCTAAGTAAAGATTACACCTCGTCTTCACCACCCAGCCCTGAGACTCTCAAATTGTGCTAGCAATACGATCCAAAGGTCCAAGAAAACGTTCAGTCATTTCATGCAAGAATTCTCGGAAAATACTTATCCAAAACGCTCGTCGCGCAAAGAAAGAAAATGAGGGAATATGCATTACCCTAGCCCATCCTCTACAAAAATGAAGGGGGTAGGCGCGTTTAACCATACGCCCTAGCCCATCCTCTACAAAAAGGAGGGAATAGGCACACCCTAGCCCATCCTCTACAAAAAGAAGGGGGAGTAGGCGCGTTTAACCACACGCCCTAGCCCATCCTCTACAAAAATAAAGGGGAGAATAGGCGCGTTTAACCACACGCCCCATCCCCCCTCATCGAGGCATGATACGCGCTACCAACTTGTGGATATCCTGTATGATTGCATTTAGCTTGCACCTCACGCGTGAATGAAAGAGTGTCTTCATGCTCATCATATTCCCTACACGCTTTATTTTGACGAATCGGTATGAGAGTCCATAGCATACTCACTTCCTCTCTCAACACCAACGGGCGTGCCAGTTCGTCCTGAAGGTAAGACGTGGATACAAGCTAAAGACATCCCCAACCACGCGGAACAGTTAGAGAAAAGAAAAGAGTGGGGATAAGAAAAGTCTATGCCATTCTTTATCACACTCACACTGAGACCCTCAAATTGTGTTGGTAATACAATCCAAAGGTCTAAGGAAATCTTCAGTCATTTCATGCGAAAT
Organism: Papaver atlanticum; assembly: GCA_023531105.1. Classification (NCBI taxonomy): domain Eukaryota; kingdom Viridiplantae; phylum Streptophyta; class Magnoliopsida; order Ranunculales; family Papaveraceae; genus Papaver; species Papaver atlanticum. The sequence goes on from JAJJMB010017331.1 coordinate 1,804,129, forward strand.
TCTTAGAAAATGCCTATCCAAACACCCGCGTGCATGATGAAAATTTCTTGCAAAACTATCCCATAAATTCCTCAAACTTGCGGAATGGGGACTCGACTCGAGAAGACAGTTCAAGGGGCGCTAGAATGGAATGTAATATGACTATCGGGTTATTTGACAATTAACCCAATAGTCAGGGGACTAATGTTGATACATGAAAAATATTACCCCTTAGTCAGGCTAGTGTTCCCCCAAAAGCGAGGAAAACCCAACATGAAACATGGGGACTAAAGCCCAAGACCACTAAGAAAGTATCCATAAGATGGAAAGGACAAGGGAGGAATTAATAGGAAAGAAGGACGTTGTATTAGAGAATGAATGGCATCAGTAGTAATTAAGGAGGTTTAGGACATGTGGCATGATGTCATAAAAGGAAGGGCTTTTAAAAAGTCTATATAAGGAGGCATATAGCATAATAGAGGGAGGCATCTTTTCTCTCTCTCTCTTTCTCTCTCTTCTCTTAGGGAATTGGGTGTGTTGTGGCTAGGATTTGTAAAACCAAAATCAAAATCACCCCTCAACAAAACTAGTTAGAAAGTTGTTCAATTGTTTATATTCTCAAAGAAGTATATGTTGGGACCCTAGTCCCACATTGGTTAGATGGGGCTTAATTGGGTAGTTTATAAGTCAATGGGATCCCTCATCTAGTCAACCGGTTTTCGAGTTGAGTTCTACCCATGGGCTTATGACGAGTTTAGGGTCGGTACCCTAACATTTTGGTACAGAGCTTTTCGATCTAAGACCACTTTTTTTTCTCCAAATTTTTTTTCTTTTTTTTCTCAACTTTCTGAAATATGACGGAGAAGAGTTTAGAAGAGCAAATTCAAACCCTTAACGCGAATTTAGAATCTGTTATTAATGATATGCAAGTTGATCGAGAAAAGTCCACAAAGGCTTTGTAATCTATTGTTGCCTTCTTTGAATGACAGGGTTCTACTTGTAATGGATCTAATGGTACTGATAATGGATCTAATGGTAATGGTAATGGATCTAATGGTAATGGCTCTAATGGTGATGTTGGAGCTGGTGCAGTCGTCCGTAGGAGTCAAATCAGTATAAAGTTTCCTATATTTGACGGCGAGGATCCGGAAGGGTTTATTTTCAAAGCAAAACAATATTTTTCTTTACTGGCTGTACAAGAGCAAAGGAAGGTACCGATGGCTGCAGTTCATCTGAATGGCGATGCAGTTTCATGGTATCGTTGGATGACAACGTCATTGGGACAATTAACTTGGGATCAGTTCTCCGTTACTATTCGAAAACGATTTAGCCCTCGGAAATACATTGATCCATGCAGCAGTTTCTAAGCTATTCCAAACAGGTACGGTCCGTGACTATATTACTGAATTTGAAAAGTTGTTGAATGTTATGACTGGTTTGCAAGAATCATATCAAATTCATATTTTTCTATCGGGTCTTTGTACCGATATTCGTGCCGCTGTTCATTCTCTTCGCCCTATATCCTTGTCCGACGCTTTTGAACTAGCTTTATACCAAGAAGAAGCCTTACCGACAATAAGGAATTTTTATAGAACTCTACAACCAAAATCCTTACCTCCTACTGTTACGACACCACAGCCCAAAATCAGTTTACCTCCTGGTGTTCAACGCTTGTCTTGGGCCGAACAAAAATAACGACGTGAAAAAGGTTTATGCTTCACTTGTGACGATTTATATAAGCCTGGGCATGTATGTCTGAAATCACGATTAATGCTTTTAGAAAGTGCATCTGGTGTTACCATTACTGAGCTTGATAATGAGGCGTGTAATGAAGATATTCCCTTGAATCCAACAGTAGATACACCACCTGAAATTTGTTTACATGCACTTATTGGATCCCCATTTCTAAAGACAATGCGTATTACTGGGTATACCAAAGGTCAACCACTTACTATACTCATTGATTCTGGATCGACGCATAATATTCTTCATCCTATAGTTGCTAAACGATGTGGTTTTTCTGTTCAATCCAAGGATACTATACTTCGTGTCACAGTTGGCGATGGGGGACAATTGGAAACGCGAGGGTCGTGTTCCAGTATTTCAGTTACATTACAGGGTTTTGTTTTTTCAATTGATTTCTATCTTTTACCAATAAGTGGTTGTGATATGGTATTGGGTGTACAATGGCTGCGAACTTTGGGACTAATTTCTTGGGATTTTACAAAGCTAATTATGAAGTTCAAGTCAGGAGACCATGATATTTCATTAGTTTGGGATAACTCACCAACTATAATGTTGCTAGACAATGTTCCTATGCAACGTTTAATATATCGCGAACAACATAGTATTCTTTTACAATTATGTACATCAACTGCATCATCATCTATAAGTCCTTCAGTTATACCACCTGCAATTAAGGATTTAATCTTAAGTTTTTCGGATATTTTTAAAACACCTACATCGTTACCTCCAAAACGATTGCATGATCATCATATACCATTAGCTCCAGGGTCTTCTCCAGTTAACGTGTGGCCATATCGTTATCCTCATTTTCAGAAGGATGAAATAGAAAAGATAGTATCTGAACTACAAGAAAAAGGACTCATTCGGCCAAGTTCTAGTCCATACTCGTCTCCGATTCTCATGGTTCGTAAAAAAGATGGCTCTTGGCGTATGTGCGTCGATTACCATGCCCTTAATAAGCTGACTATAAAAGACCGTTTTCCCATTCCGTTGGTAGAAGAATTACATGGTGCCATCATTTTTTCAAAGCTTGATTTACGTTCCGGTTATTACCAGATCATACTTTACGAACCATACATTTCAAAGACCGCATTTCGTACACATGATGGTCACTATGAGTTTTTGGTTATGCCGTTTGGTCTTTCGAATGCTCCATCTACTTTTCAAAGTTTGATGAATGGCATCTTTCGACCTTACCTACGACGGTTTGTACTTGTCTTTTTTGATGATATTTTGGTATACAGTAACTCTTTAGCAGATCATATACAACACTTATCTATGGTTTTTAGTATTATACAAGCTAATGAGCTCTTTGTGAAAGAGTCGAAGCGTATTTTTGCTCAATCTTCTATTGGTTATCTCGGGAATAATATTTCAGCTCAAGGAATTTCTGTTGAGAGTGATAAGATTCGCAGTATAGTACAATGGCCTATTCCTACTTCAATTAAGGATCTTCTCGGATTCTTGGGTTTAGTCAGCTACTATCGCAAATTTGTTAAGGATTTTGGGAAGATCAGCACTCCTTTGACCCAACTTTTGAAAAAGGATGCATAGAAGTATACAAGACACAATCGAAGCAACATCGATTTTGATTCACTCGAATCATTTCATGAACATTATAGCCGCGGTTTGCAAAAGATTGCATTCCTTATTATATAAATGTATTAGTCATGAACAAACCTGTTTTAGAACATAACCTACTTAAGTATGCAAACTGGTACGCATACCTAAGTAGCCGGACTGAGTTTGGTTATGCCAGTACGCGTACGGGTACGCATACCACTTTACACTTCCAAACCCCAGCATAAATTCACGGGACTTGGACTTCCGCCAGTATGCGTACGGGTACGCATACTTAGTTCCCGGACTTTCAACAACCAACCTGTACGCGTACGTGTACGCATACCATGGTTCCCAGTTTTGGACTTTACACAAATGTGATTACACACTATGTTTATATCCAATCATGGTTACATGTTCTAAACCCCCATTTCAATCATTGCAACATTCTTGGAAGACGACAATAGCTGTCTCACACAAACTATTAAGTTCAAAGCAATTTTCAAGTGATCGAATGATCAATACGAAACATTCCGAGTCTACATCAAATGACTATCTCACACAAATCATGTAAGATGTTACAAGGAGATTTTCACATGATCATCTTTTGAATTTCGTCAGGAATAAAAGATGAACTTGGTGTTGATGGTGGTTTTTAGTTCAAGGGTAAAATTGTAAAATCCCGTATTTAATGCGCTGTCATCCTGCAAAGGAACAAAAGTCATTTGAAAGCAATGAGTGCATAAACCTCTTCGCTCACAAATGTATTGAGCAATTCAATATATTTGTATATATATATAAAATTCACCCAGAATGGTGCATATAACAATGATCCCAAATATTCTGTGAATTTTATTCTCCACCGGCATTATTTGCTAATGCATTCACCTTCCTAGTATTTTCCTATGCTATGTTCCCCAGCTGAACTTTCAATGTTGGCATAACATGACGATTAATGTTCATTCGCAGCAGAGTAGCACGAATCTCCCGAAGTGTCAGTATTGAAATCTGCATGAAAACACTTGCGTAGGCTACACCACTCTCTGATAAAGAGATCGGCGTGTTGACACATTTTTAATTAAAAGTTAGCGCAATCAACGTGTTTAAATTCGTTAAGGAAAATCTAGACTGTCCATGTAAGTCTTAAAAAATGATCACGGCCACACGATTTGGCCACACAATTCAACAAGCCTAGCCAACTCCTAGCGGAACTAGGCGATCATCATGATGACCACCGGCGGGCCCACTAACATCCCGGCCTATCGGATTCCATCTAGTGCACCCGCAATGCCTTTTAACGCTAACCCTAACATGGGTGATCGCGTTGTTGAAAGATGAGCTCAAATGAGCTAAAACCGGCAAAAACGGTCTCAAAAACATCACGACCGTCCAACTTAGCTAGCCTAGTTGGACGTCTTAGATATTCCCTCGAATGATAAAAAAAAGGGTACTGGCGTGTTCACCGGCGACCCAACTACATTCTTGGTCAACTGACTTTCCCACGGCAAACCAGAAACACGTTGAATCGATCTCCCAAAGAAGGGTGATCGCGCGATTTTTAAAAACCCTAAATTGAATAAACGACGTTATGCAACTGCCGCAAATCAATCGTGTCCATCTATCTTCGCCAGCTTGTTCGAACATCTTAGATCGGATTCTAGATGGACAACAGCATGACATTGTGATCACTGGCCACCCCTCTTCCATGAGGAGCGATCGGCCAAGCCACGGCTTGCTCATGTGGCCTCCGAATGATCACCCAAAAGAGGATGGACGCGATGTTTGCATAATCCAACGACAGTACACAACTGCCGCAAATAATCTCGTCCATCCAACTTCGCTAGCCTAGTCGGATGGTTTAGATTTATTTTCAGGAGGCCAACAGGGTAAAGCTGTGATCATCGGCCACCCCTCCTCCACATGGAGCGATCGACCAAGTGGTAGCTCACCCATAGGGTTCTCAAACGATCGCCCAAAGGTGGCCGGTCATGCTACTTTTTTAGGACGTTCAACTCGCGACTAATTTGAACGAGCTCTAAAATAACGATGTTTCCTGCACTTCGATTATTTTTAGCTGCTTGTTTAAAAGCGATGCTTTATATACATCGATTATAAGCGATGTTTTATAAATATTGATTTCACAAATAATTTTATTATTTGACCTAAAAGCACTACGTGCTGCTTTTAGCGACGAGTCTCACAACTTGACCCATTAACTCGAGACATCAAACATGTCACAAACTGGGGGATGCTCACTTGGGTATTGGTCTGGCGGTTTACAGCATGCGGCGTGCAACGCACCCATTACGAGAAAGTGTCAGGAAAGGACGGTCCGTTAACAACAATGGGAGTAGTGGGTGAAAGTGTGACCAGTTTTCCCTCGTAATGGAAACGTGGTGATCACCACTTTTTACACAACCCCACTTCTCCACTACTTAACTGCCTCCACTTCCTATGAGATCAGGGGTGCACTCAATGACTTGTATAAATAGGATTTCAACCTATTTCAACAGGGGAGACAAGTGTGATCAACACAAGTATCCAGAAAACACCAAGAACTGATAGCTTACGTTCTGCAAGCCAGTTCCATATTATGATACAGGTCATAAAATAGTCACACCTTCATAATTCAACATTATGATCTCAAACACCTTCTTCGCTTCCCTCCCTAAGATCAACCCTTCTCCTTCACATTGTGACCGAATTGAATCTGCATTGGTCATTTCTTGGTTTAGGCCAGAGTCTTACAGATTGATCTCTCGAATCTAAAAGTACTCTTGTGCAGTACATTTGTTTAGGGTTTGAATTCGCTTCTCATCAACACACCCAAATTTACCAAATGTGTATAATTGAAGTCTATATAGCAATACGACTTTTTGTCTCAAATAGGAGATAGATTAGATATACTTTTGAGTGATAGATGAGTTCAAGTCTCCACATACCTTATGTTGATGAAGTTCCATAAGTTCCCTTGAGTAGTTCTTCGTCTTCATTCGATGAACGCCGTGAAGTCCAAAGATCAACTACACTCACTATCCTAATCCGAGACTTAGCTATAAGTAGACTATAAATCAAGACTTATAGTTTTGGCAACTGAACTTGACAAACAAGCTTGAGATAGCAGCGCTTGCGAGTTCGACCGAGCAGTGCTCTAAAAATCTCCCCCTTTATCAATTTTAGTGACAAAACTATAAATACATATGGATTACAAAATAAATAAACATTGTAGCTTCTCATCCAAATGCTTGATCTCCTTGGTTCTTCAACATTACTCGAAATCTTCGTCACTTCCAAGTACTCCAATGATTCTAAATGTGTTCAACTCAGCATCATTGTTGTTAAAGATCCGTAGCTATAACAATGAGAAAACAGTTTCTCTCAATCATTGTTATACAGTGTCATATTATTATTACACAGCATCAAAGTTCAATTGTATCACAACTTTGACAACAATACTATGGTGATATGTATTACTCCCCCTTAGTCAATACTTCATCTCACATGAAAACCACTCCCCCTTACATAATGATCCGTAAACCATATGTATTTGTAGTGTGAACTACATATTAATTCTCCCACTTTTTGTCAATATAAATTGGCAAAGGTACGAAAACTGGTGGGATCCTAATGAAATTTCATAGAGATACTTCATGACCAAAATAGAACATATCAACTTTGTTTAGATGCAATCATATAGTCGAAACTAAATGCATTCATCAAGGAGTTTATAAAGATACAAGATAACCCCTATAATATTCCACAGCCGCACTCCCCACAAAGATATGGTAATTAAGCACAAGTTAAAATAAGAACTCTTTCCCATAAAATGTCATTCCCGAAATAACAACAAGAGCGACATTACTTTCACAAGAAAAGAAGGATTTCTTTGGACATTAACAAATCACATAAAACATGAATTTGTATCCAAAATACTCAATTAAATTAAACACAAGAGAACCCATGATTAATTTAATCGGAAATGCTCACCATAAGAAAATTTACGGAGCCACACCGTATATTCGTAAGAATGTGGATCAGGGAAAGATCAATACTGCAGAATATTCAAAGATTCATTCTATTTTTCGTCAATATTTGCATAGAGACATATAATAGACTTAATCTTTGTAAACAAAAGTTCATCCTATCTTCCATCAATATTTGCATAATGACACAATAGGCTTAACTTTTGTTTGTCAAAAGTTCATTCAATCTTTTATCAATATTTTCATAATGACATATGAAAGACTTAACTTTTGACCATGTATGGGACAATCACAGTTCATGGACGCAAACACACATATCCCATAACAAGTTGCAATATATGAAACCATAAAGATTGATACTGCAAAATCATCTTCCAAATAAACTTTAAAATTTAAATAAATAAATCTAAAAACATTGCAAGATGAAAATCGTTGGAAATAGCTATGTGTACTCACAATAATGGCTATTCCAAACCCTATTTATCCTTCTTAAAACATAAGAATAAATTCTCATAAGAAGTTCCTAGACATTAAGACCTTTGAAAAATTCTTTATCGTCCCCGAACTCCTTGTCGTCAACAGTCATTGGAACATAAGGTTCATGGAGATAGGAGTTAATTTCAACAAACCTTCTTGACTGATGCCAAACCAGGGCCTTCTGAATTTCAAGAGTCCTAAACACAAAAGCCTTTATTTGCAGCATCTCCTTTCTTATTTCCTTTAACTATTCAAGAACCCCAGAGAACTTCTGTTGATTAGAAGGAATAGCTCTTGGTTTTCTCATATTCCTCCTTTTTCTTTTTAAGTTGAAGGTACATGAGATTTATCTTTTTCCTTCATGATTGATGGCTTAACAATCATATTAACATATTTTCCATCAGAAGACATAATGCTTGGATTCTCCATACCAGTATGAAATTATGAGAGGAATTCACAAATCAGACTCAACAAGCAATCTTGTGATAAAAGAGTTTTCAGAGAAGGAAAAAGGAATGTAGGGTTATGTTATACACTAAAGGATTCACGTACGCACAACTCTTAACCCTAAAGAAGGCAGAATTGTCGATTTTAACCCTCTTTTATTGCTCAAACAGAGTAAAGTCTTTTCAATATCAATTAGATATGAAGAGATTGAAGAATTCCCAAAAAAAAGGTGAAAACAATACCAACACAAAGAAAAATGAAAAAAAAAAAACCTTTTCTATTTTCTAAATCCTGAGGTGTGCAAACCCTTGTCTCTTTTAAAACCAGGCACACGAGACAAGATACACAACCAACACATTTAAGTTGTGCTGAGGTGAACAATAATCTGTCCACCATAACCTTCTTGAATGATATTCTTAGAACCCTGTTTCACAAACTCTCTAGACCGAACTCTTTTCTCTAGTGGTCTAATTTTTTCTTTGGAAATTAACTTCTTCGGGGAAGAGATGAGATTACATACCTCAGACATTTCTTAACAAGTTTGAGCTTGTTTGCTAATCGATTTGCTCTTCATTGAAGTTTGTTGACATGTCTTATCTTATGTTTGTACTTGAAACATTTTGATAGTTCGTGACCCTTAAGAGTACAGTAAGAACATGTCAAAGTAGAGGATGGTTCAGACACAATAGCGGAGCAGGATGCAAGACAAATTGTGGTACCTGAAACATTAGACATAGAATCTTCAGTAGATAGGGAAAAATCCATTTTATCCTCCAAAACTGTTGAAGAAGTCTCTCCAGGAAAAATATCAAGATTGATGTGATTATTGCTACAATTATCAAAATTAATATTTTCGCCAAGGAGAGCTACACTTGATTTTTCATCTTCATTTGAATCATAGTGATAAGATATTTCATCAAGAGTTGCATCAAGACCTTTGTTCCCAGTGTATTTTCTACGATTTGGACACTCATTAGAAAAATGGCAAAACCTTTACACTTGAAGCACTATGGCATATCCTCATCCTCAGTGTCGACAGTATCCCTGTTTTTAGGAAGAACACGATTATGAGGCTTAACTGATGATCTAGGTTTATCTCTGGTGAACCGTTTGCTTCTCTTCAAAAGAAGATCTCTAAACTGTCTTGTGACCAAAGAAACTGACTTGTCAAGATCTTCATCTGATGAATCAGTCTCAGAAGGATCATCTTCAGAGATGCCAACACTTTTACTTTTATCAAGTAATCTAGTGTTCTTTTGTGCTTTAAAAGCAATATCCTTTCCAGATTTGGATACATGCTCATGATCAAAGATCTTTAACTTCCCAACCAGAGTATTTCTGGAAAGCACATCAAGGTTATTTCCTTCTACGATGGCATGTTTCTTAGAATCGTACCTAGATGACAAAGATCTGAGAATTTTCATCACAATGTCCTTTTCAGGAATAGTCATACCCAACGCAAAAGATGTATTAACAATTTAGACACTTTGTGATTAAACTCATCAAATGAATCTTCATCTTCCATACAAAGGTTTTCCCAATCATAATTTAGGTTTTGAAGCCTAGCTTCTTTTTCATAGGTATTCCCTTTAAATATGGTTTCTAAGATATCCCAAGCATCTTTAGACCGAGTGCACGTAGTCACATGGTGCTGAAGATCTGGGGTAATGGCATGGATGATTGCATTCAATCCGTCAGAATTTTTCTTTGCAACAAAAATATCGATAGCATTATAATCACCAATATCCTTTGGAACAGTTACAATGCCTATTGTAACAACTGGTGGATTATAGCCATTAACAACGTAAACCCATGATTGAAAATCACGCGCTTGAAGAAAAGGACGCATAGCAATTTTCCACCATAAGTAATTCGAGTCATCGAAGACTGGTGGTACGTTTATAGAGATATCACCTCTGTCCATAGAGTCAGATCGCTACAAACACAGACTTATGAGATCTTAAACGTGTTTGCCTGCTATGATACCAATTGAAAAAGCGGGGGTCTAACAACCACACCCAATATTTCGCTTAGCAATCTGTATGGACAAACTCCAATATACTTTCAAGAGAATTAACTAGACAGTTAGAATCAATCTTAAGAAAAGTATATCAAAGAGTTTATATCTATCTTTCTCAATTCAATCCGCAATCAAACAAATAGGAATTTGCGAGCCCGATTGAATAAGAGAAATAACTTGACTGGTACCAAAGACCCATGTTCAAGTGTCAATCAATTCGATCAACAACCTAAAGGCCGGATTCAAGAACTGATTGATCTTAACGCACAACTTGTGATATTTCTATTATACAACAAAATATAATGCGTAAAAGAAATAACACAGACACCATAAATTTTGTTAACGAGGAAACCGCAAATGCAGAAAAACCCCGGGACCTAGTCAAGATTTGAACACCACACTGTATTAAGCCGCTACAAACACTAGCCTACTACCAAACTAACTTCGGAATGGAATGTAGTTGAGCCCTAATCAATCTCACACTGATCAAGGTACAGTTGCGCTCCTTACGTCTCTGAACCCCAACAGGATTCTACGCACTTGATTCCCTTAGCTGATCTCACCCACAACTAAGAGTTGCTACGACCCAAAGTCGAAGACTTGATAAACAAATCTGTCTCACACATAAAAGTCTATTGTATAGATAAATCTGTCTCCCACGGATAAACCTATGAGTTTTATTCTGTATTTTCATAAATCAAGGTGAACATGAACCAATTGATAAACCGGACTTATATTCCCGAAGAACAACCTAGTATTATCAATCACCTCATAATAATCGTAATCGATTAACGAAACAAGATATTGTGGAATCACAAACGATGAGACGAAGATGTTTGTGACTACTTTTCAATCTTGCCTATCGGAGAATAAATCTCGAGCAAATTTTAAAGAAGATAGTACTCAATGACGATAGAAAACAGCAAGATCAGAAGACGCAACTACAGAGAAAATAGTTGGGTCTAGCTTCACAATCCCAATGAAGTCTTCAATTCGTTAACCTACAAGGTTTCGTGAAAAACCTAAGGTTAAACTAGAATTGACTCTAGTCGCAACTAGTATCACACGGGAGGTGTGGGGATTAGGTTTCCCAGTTGCTAGAGTTTTCCTTTATATAGTCTTCAAATTAGGGTTTGCAATCTAAGTTACCTTGGTAACAAAGCATTCAATATTCACCGTTAGATGAAAACCTGATTAGATTCAAGCTAATATCTTTCAAACGTTAGATCGAACTTAGCTTGTTATACACAAATGAAATGTACCATCATTTAGATAAAGGTAACCGTACCTAAACGTGTTCACTTAGTTGGTTCAACAATAGTTAACCAATGGTTAGCCATATGAGCACTTTCATATCAACCTTATTCATCTTTATCATAACTAGTTCAAATGACTCAAATGAAACTAGTTAGAGAGTTGTTCAATTGTTTATATTCTCATAGAAGTATACAAGACACAATTGAAGCAAAATTGATTTTGGTTCACTCGAATCATTTCATGAACATTATAGCCACGGTTTGCAAAAGATTGCATTCCTTATTATATAAATGTATTAGTTCATGAACAAACCGATTTTAGAACATAACCTACTTAAGTATGCAAACGGGTACGCATACCTAAGTAGCCGGACTGAGTTTGGTTATGCCAGTACGCGTACGGGTACGCATACCACTTTACACTTCCAAACTCCAGCAGAAATTCACGGCACTTGGCCTTCCGCCAGTACGCGTACGGGTACGCATACTTAGTTCCTAGACTTTCAACAACCAACCTGTACGCGTACGGGTACGCATACCATGGTTCCCGGTTTTGGACTTTACACAAATGTGATTACACACTATGTTTATATCCAATCATGGTTACATGTTCTAAACCCCCTTTTCAATCATTGAAACATTCTTGGAAGACGACAATAGCTATCTCACACAAACTATTAGCTTCAAAGAAATTTTCAAGTGATCGAATGATCAATACGAAACATTCCGAGTCTACATCAAATGACTGTCTCACACAAATCATGTAAGATGTCACAAGGCGATTTTTACATGATCATCTTTTGACTTTCGTCAAGAATAAAAGATGAACTTGGTTAAAGTGAAAGCTTACCAACACATATTTCGCGAAATAGATAAGCCAGATAAACTCTACCAAATGTGTATAATTGAAGTCTATATAGCAATACGACTTTTTATCTCAAATAGGAGATAGAGTAGATCGACTTTTGAGTGATAGATGAGTTCAAGTGTCCACATACCTTTTGTTTACGAAGTTCCACAAGTTCCCTTGAGTAGTTCTTAGTCTTCATTCGATGAACGTCGTGAAGTCTAAAGCTCAACTACATTTACTATCCTAATCTGAGACTTAGATATAAGTGGACTAGAAATCAAGACTTATAGTTTTTGCAACTATACTTGACAAACAAGCTTGAGATAGCAACGCTTGCGAGTTCAACCCAGCAGTGCTCTAATAGTTCATTCTATATTTTATCAATATTTGCATAAAGACATAATAGACTTAACTTTTGAGCAATTATGAGATATTAGCACACTTCACGAATGTAAAGGCATACATCTCATTAGCAATTGCAATATATAAAATCAAAAAGATTAAATACTGCAAAAATCATCTTCCAAACAACTTAGAATTTAAATAAATAAATCTAAAGACATTACAAGATGAAAATCGTTGAAATAACTATGTGTAATCACAATATTTGCTATTCCAAACCCTAGTTATCCTTCTTAAGCATACGAATAAATTCTCATAAGAAGTTTCCTAAACATTAAGATTCTTGAAAAATTCTTTATCCTCCCCGAACTCCTTGTCGTCAACAGACATTGGAACATAAGGTTCATGAAGAAAGGAGTCAATTACAACAAACCTTCTTGACGTTGCCGAACCAGGGCCTTCTGAATTTCAAGAGATCTTAGACCAATAGTCTTAATTTGTTGAATCTCCATCCTTGTTTCTTTTAACTCTTTAAGAACACCAGAAAACTTCTGAAGATTTGAGGTGTTAGCCCTTGGTTTCTTCATATTTTTCCCCTTTCTCTTCAAAGTTGTAGAAGAATGGGATTTGTATTTTTCCTTCATGACTCATGGCTTAACAATCATATTAACATATTTTCCATCAGAAGATATGATCCTTGGAGTCTCCATTAAAATATGGGATTGTGAAAGAAATACACAAAACTAGCTTCACAAGCAATCTTTTGATAAAAAGAGTTTTTAGGGAAGGAAAAAAGAATGTAGGGTTACAGAACCTATATACAGAGTAACTAGGATTCACGTACGATCAACACACACATCCCTAAAAAGGGTAGAAATGTTGATTTTAACCCCATTTTTTATTAATCAAACAGGGTAAAACCTTTTCAATACCATTTGAGGATATGAAAAGAGAAATAGAAATCCAGAAAACAAAAAGAAAAATAAACAAAATATTTCCTGATCCTAAAACCCGATTGTATACAACTCTTGTCTCTTTAAATTTGGGCACATGAGACAAGATGCACCTTCAACACAATTATACCATGTTTGGGTGAACAATAATCTGTCCACCATATGATTCATGTACGGAATTATCAACACCCTTTTTCATAGGTTGTTAGAGCACTGCTCGGTTGAACCCACCAAGCGTTGGTATGTCAAGTTTGGTTGTAATATTTTAGTGAACCAAAACTCATTTAAAGAGTCGCTTTATTATTTACTAGAGTCAACTTCGTATAGGTTATCTGGAAATTTATTAGGATATGAGACATACAAGTATTACTTGAAGACTTGAATAATATGAAGAAGTAAAGAACTACAACAACGACACCATCCTTCCTCTTGAGGTTAGTAATATTTTGACTTGAACTGTTTCATTCCTAACGTATCTTTCAAGTCGTGCTATATTGAAAACATAACTACGAAGTTGTGAATGATTATACTCTAATTAGACATAGTATTAAGGAATTATAATACGAAGCATAATGCCTATCCTTTCAGCTTCGTATATAAGACATCGACATAATCGTATGAATGCTATTGTGATTATGTGTATGGGTATGGGTGAATATTTCGTCCTAGGAAACAATGTTTTACATTCGTTTAAAGGAAGTACAATTCATAAACTTGTTTTGTGAATCGAAAGGGAAATCGCTAGGCTTATTGGTATTGTTATTCATTGCAAATCTTTGGATTACCAATATGTGTGTTTAATATAACCGCTCATAACTTGTTTATGTATCTTGGTAAAACTATTCACAAGGCCTGACTTATGAATCGGTATGACTTTTATTAGTGAAACCAATCTTAAGTAATCACCTGAGATGGTATGATCGATATTTGTAATTGGTGCGACCATTCCTAGTCATTGGGTAACCGATCCTAGAACTTGGTTAGGACTAATCACAAGATGTGTAATCGATCCTTGTAGTAGGTTAACAAGTTTTAGTTATTGGTGCAACCGATCCTATAACTTGTGAAACTGATCACAAGTAAGTACCATAAATAGTGGTAACCGATCTTGGTACTTAGTTAGCCATTTTATGGAAACTAGTATGATTGTTCCTAGTAGCCACTTGGAGGTAGAACCGAATTTTTGTTCGGTAGAAACGTAAAACCCATTAATGGTGATTGAATGTTTTTGATCAATCACATAGTTCTTGGAAATCAAATGAACAAATTCTAAACTCATTTGGAAGTATGGCAAATCGGTTCCAAGATTGTAAATATGAAAAAGGATTTACAAAGTAAACTTGTCGACATACCTTACCTATTATTGTTCAAAGATATTCCTTAATAACTAAAGGAGAATCCCGGATCGAAATAAATTGAGAATATTTTAATTAAGGTTTTTAGTTTTAATGCTTTTAATTTCCAGCAATTAAATGCATATCTTTAGAAAATAAAAATTGGTAATGTGCATTTACTAATTGGAGATTTTCTACTTATATTTTGGTCAATATTTGGACAGAGAATTTCCAGGAATTATGAAAACTGAATTTGGAAATATATTGCATATCTTGAGAATATTTTCGGTTTTGGAAATTCCTTGGTGTCCAAACTTCCTTGGTCTATAAATATTGAAGTTTGCATTTCGAGCAAACAAATCCTCAGAGCCAGCAAAACTACCTAGTTGTGTTGTTACTGGTGGAGTCGTCTATTCGGAGAGGAAAGTACCCTAATTAAGCGAAATCTCTTACGACCGCTCGTTTTAAAAAATTCTTTGGGATTGAGAAGCTCTACGAGTACCGTTGGTGGGAAACTAGATAATTGCAGTTTATTATTAGTTTTCGGTTGATTTGATTGACTAATGGTTGTTGAACTTTGATTGCACCTAGTTTGTTTATGCTTGAGAATCTTCTCTTCTGATATAAGATTCACTCAAACTAGATCGAAGTATCGACGGGGATCTTTAGACTGTTTGTATATATAAATACATCTTGTGATAATCCATTGTGAACAGACCCCATTCTGTGTGTGATTGATCACAAGAGATTCAAGTTGTTTGTGTGCAGGTGTTTATTGAAGATCTAAGAAGATTTGAAGACAAAGAAGATTTCTTATTTGAGTTCATAATCTTTGGTGTGCACAAAACTTGATCGTCTGGGATCCAACTATAATCGGTTTATCTTTTGATAGGTTGGATTGATTAGTTGAGTAGATCGGCATCAATACAATTCTTTGTGATTCAAAGTATTGATTGCATAGTCTAAACAATTACTTTGGTGATTGTTGATAGATTGATCTAAGAACCTGACAAAGGAGTTTATTGGGATAAATGGAAGAGCCTTTTGTCAAACTCATATCACTTGTTTGAAAAGAGTTGTTACCGAACAGATTTGTTGTTCCTTTACTGTTTGGAATACGAACCAAAGGAATTGTTCCAAGTGCGTGACTTATTACAAGTTGGAGGCGCAGGGATACTGAGGGAACTAGGTGAACTATAGGTTTAGTTGCTTGGTCTCAACTATACGAAGTTGGTTTAGATTTTGTATAGCGGCTTAATTCTGAGAGTATTCAATTCTGGAAAGGTCCCGGGATTTTTTTATGCATTGGTTTCCTCGTTAACAAAATCTTGATGTGTCTTTTACTTTTCTATTTCCGCAATTATAATTGTTTTTATTATAATTAGAAGTAAAATACATAAACGTTAATTCCTAATTACTTGATAGCAATCCTATTGTGTTTGGTTAAGTCTGAACCTATTATATGGTAATCATACTTCGTTGTTGTATTGTCTCGATCTTGTATCCATAGTCAATCACGCAAGTTATCTTGTTATCGTATTGTCTCGATCTCGTATCCATAGACGATCACACGAAGTGTGAACCGATTAGTTGTATTGTCTCGACTCAGTCCATAGACAATCACTTTCGTATAAAGGACTTATAGGTGGAAAAGTTTTAGATTGAGGTATATTTGGGTATCCTCGTCTTTTCATAGGTCGTTTAGACCTAGTTCTTTTCTGTAGAGATCTAACTCTTTCTTTAGAAATCAACTTCTTAAGAGAAGAGTTAAATTTACATACCTCGGATTGATTCGTCTTTAGAACAAGTTTGATCTTGTTTGCTAATCGATTTGCCATTTGTTGCAGTGTGTTGACATATCTTACTTTATGTTTGTACTTGAAATAATTAGAGAGTTCATGACCCTTAAAAGTACAATAAAAACATGTCAATTTGGAGGATGGTTCAGGAACCATAGATGAACATGCTGCTAAACAAAGGGAAGTACCTGAAACATGTGAGATAGAATTTTCAGTAGATAGAGTAAAATCCATTTCATCCTCCAATGTGGTCGATGGAGTTTCTCCAGGAAAAATATCAAGATTGATGTGAGTATTGCTACAATAATCAAAATTAATATTTTCGCCAAGGAGAGCTACACTTGATTTTTCATCTTCATTTGAATCATAGTGATCAGATGTTTCATCAAGAGTTGTGACAAGACTTTTGTTCCCAGTGTATTTTCTACGATTTGGACACTCATTAGCAAAATAACCAAAACCTTTACACTTGAAGCACTGTGGCATATCCTCATCATCAGTGTCGACAGTATCCCTGTTTTTAGGAAGAACACGATCAAGAGGATTAACTGATGATCTAGGTTTATCTCTAGTGAACCGTTTACTTCTCTTCAAAAAAAGATCTCTAAAATGTCTTGTTATCAGATAGACTGAGTTGACAAGATCTTCATCTGATGAATCAGTCTCAATAGGATCAACTACAGAGTTGCCAACACTTTTACTTTTATCAAGTTTAGTGTTCTTTTGTGCTTTGAATGCAATATCCTTTCCAGTTTTGGATATATGCTCATGATCAAAGATCTTTAACTTTCCAACAAGAGTGTTTCTGGAAAGTGTTTCAAGGTTATTTCCCTCAACGATGGCATGTTTCTTGGAATCGTGTCTAGCTGGCAGCAATCTGAGAATTTTCATCACAATGTCCTTTTCAAGAAAAGTCTTACCAAATGCAAAAGATGCATTAAAAATTTCAGACACTTTGTGATTAAACTCATCAAATGAATCTTCATCATCCATACGAAGGTTTTCCCAATCATAATTTAGGTTTTGAAGCCTAGCATATTTAGACCGAGTACACGTAGTCACATAGTGCTGAAGATCTGGGGTAATGGAATGGATGATAACATTTAATCCATCAGAATTTTTCTTTGCGGCAAGAATCTCGAAATCTTCATACTCACCAATATCCTTTGCAAAAGTTACACTGTCTACTGTAACCATTAGAGGATTATAGCCATTAACAACACGAACCCATGATTGAAAATCACACGCTTGTAGAAAGGCACGCATAGGAATTTTTCACCATAAGTAATTTGATACATCGAAGACTGGTGGTACGTTTATGGAGATAACACTTCTGTCAATAGAGTCAGATTGCTACAAATACAAACTTGTGAGGTCTTAGTCTGTTTGCCTGCTCTGATATCAATTGAAAAATCGGAGGTATTACAACCACACCCAATAATTCGCTCGACAATCTGTATGGAGTAAACTCCAATATAATTCCGAGAGCACCAACTTGAAAGTAAGACTCAATCAAAAAATATATCAAAGAGTTTATATCTCTTTCTCAATAGAATCAACAAATCAAACAGATAGAAATGCACGAGCCTGATTGATATGAGAAATAACATGGACGGTATCAAAGACCAATGCCCAAGTGTCTATATAACAAACAAGGTCGGATTTATCAACTGATTGAACAACGCACAACCTGTGATATTTCAATTATATAAAAATATAATGCGGAAAAGAAATAACACAGACACCAAAATTTTGTTAACGAGGAAACCGCAAATGCAGAAAAACCCCGGGACCTAGTCCAGCTTTGAACACCACACTGTATTAAGCCGATACAAATACTAGCCTACTACAAGTTAACTTCGGACTGGAATGTAGTTGAGCCCTAACCAAGTCTCACACCGATTAAGGTATAGTCGCGTTCCTTAAACCTCTAGAACCACGCCGGATTCTGCGCACTTGATTCCCTTAGATGATCTCACCCACAACCAAGAGTTGCTATGACCCAAGTCAAAGACTTATAAACAAATCTGTCTCCCACAAAAAAGTCTATTCTGATAGATAAATCAGTCTCCCACAGAAATACCTATGAAGTTTTGTTCAGTCTTATGATAAATCAAGGTGAACAGGAACCAACTAATAATCCGGTCCTATACTCCCGAAGAGCATCCTAGAAATATTAGTCACCTAACAATAACTTAACTATATGGTAATAGAAGAAGTTACTATGGAATCACAAAATCTGAGACGAAGAACTTTGTGATTACGTTTTATATCTTACCTATCGGAAATAAATCTCGAGTGAATCTTATAGAAGATAAAACTCAATACGATAGAACAAGTAAGATCAGAATACGCAACTACAGAGAAAATAATTGGATCTGGATTCACGAATCCCAATGAAGTTTTCAAGTTGTTAACCTAATAATTGTTTTAGAAAAACCTAAGTTAAAGGAGAATTGACTCTAGTTTGCAACTAGGAACACAAGAAGTATGGGGATTAGGTTTTCCAGTTGCTAGAGTTCTCCCTTATATAGCCTTTCAAATCAGGGTTGCTTACAATCAAAGCTAAGATAGCTTAGTAACAAAGCATTCAATATTCACTGTTAGATGAAATCCTTATTTAAGATTCAAGCTAAGTCTACTTAGAAATTAAGCAATTAATCTCCACCGTTAGATGGTCTTAGATTCTTACACACAAATGAAATATACTTATATTTAGATATAGGTAACCGTACCTAAACGTGTATATTGAGTTGATTCAATAACAGTTAACCGAAGTTAGCCATATGAACACTTTTGTCTTAACCATATTCATCTAACACTTCTAGATCAAATATGATGATCAATCAATCATGAAAGATAATCAAATGAATCTAATTATGTTTCAAATAGCGTTGTTACATTGTTCAATATCTCATAGAAATATATATGAACAAATTGAATTGCAATCGGTTTGATTCGTAATCGTAAAAAGTACTTATACAAGAATCAATTCATGAACATTAAGCCACGGTTTGCAAAGATTGCATTCCTTAAATCATAAATGTTTTAGTTTACGAGTATGAGAATCATACATGACCGATTCTAAAATTTCACCACTGTGTTCGCCAACTAGGTATGTGAACATCAGCTCCGGACCTTGGCCTAGTCAAGTCGTTCGCAAACTAGGTACGCGAACAACCATCCCGGACCCAACTCAGGTAAACCCGTTCTCATACTAGGTATGCAAACAAGAGTTCCAGACCTTCTCAGGTAAATCCGTTCGCATACTAGGTATGCAAAATAGAGTACCAGATCTTAATCGTTACAAAAAAGTTCGCATACTAGGTATGCATACCGTGTTGCATCCAGACATGGGTAATTGTTCTAAACTCTCATTTCAATCATTGAAACATCATTGGAAGACGACAATGGTAATCTCACACATACCATTAGCTTCAAGTAATTTTTAAGTGATCGAATGATAAATACGAAACTTCCCAAGCTAACATCAAATGACTGTCTCACACAAATCATATAAGATGTTCAAGGAAATTTTCACATGATCATCTTTTGACTTAACATTTAGTTTCCAACAAATAGATTGTTTCCAACTAAACTTGTCAAGAATATGATGAACATAGCTAAAGCAAAAGGCTTCCAACACATATTTCGAGAAATAGATAAGCAAGATAAACTCAACTTGAAAAATCAAATGTGTATAATGTAAAAGTCTATATAGTAATACGACTTAGTCATATTAGAAGATAGAATATAATAGACTTCTGAGTGATAGATAATTTTAGTCTCCACATACCTTTTGTTGATGAAGTTCCTCCAAGCTCCTCAGTAGATATTCTTTTTTAATTGGTGAGCGCCGTGAAGTCTAAAGCTCAACTACACATTTTATCCTAATTCGAGACATATCTATAAGTAGACTAGAAATCAAGTATATAGTTTTGATCAACTAAACTTGAAAAACAAGCTTGAGATAGCAAAACTTGCGAGTTTGACCGAGCAGTGCTCTAACACCTTTATTACATGGTTAGCTCTACATAAAGACTTGAAAAAGCGGGGGTATAACAACCACACCCAATATTTTGTTGGCAATCTGTATGGGCTAAACTCCAATATAATTCTGAGAGCACCAACTTAAAATTGATACTCAATCAAGAAAGATATCAAAGAGCTTTATCTCTTTCTCAATACAATCAGTAAATAAACTAGATAGAAATCCGTGAGACTGATTTTTATGAGAATAACTCGGATGGTACCAAAGGCAATAGTCGAGTGTGTTTGAGGGTAAAAAATGGCTCTGATGTTTTTTGGTAAATTTGGGTGTGTTGATTAGAAACGAATTAGTACCCTAAACAAATGCACTGCATGGGAGTACTTTTAGATTCGAGAGATCAATCTGTAAGACTCTGGCCTAAACCAAGAAATGGCCGTTCCAGATTCAATTCGGTCACAAAGTGAAGGAGAAGGGTTGATCTTAGGGAGGGAAGCGAAGAAGGTGTTTGAGATCAGAATGTTGAATAATGAAGGTGTGGCTGTTTTATGACTTGTATCAGAATATGGTTTTTGGATACTTGTGTTGATAACACTTGTTCTTTTGAAATAGATTGAAAACCTATTTATACAAGTCATTGAGCGCACCCTGATCTCATAGGAAGTGGAGGAAGTTAAGTAGTGGAGAAGTGGAGTTTTGCGGAGAGTGGTGATCATCGTGTTTCCGTTATGAGGGAAGACTGGTCACACTCTCACCCACTACTCTCATTACTTGTTAACCGTCCTTCCTTTCCTGACACTTTCACGTAATGGGCGCGTTGCACGCCGCATGCTATAAACCGCCAGATCAATACCCTAGTGAGTATCCCCCAGTTCGTGACATGTTTGATGTCTCGAGTAAATGGGTCAAGTCGCGAGACTTGCCGCTAAAAGCAGCACGTAGTGCTTCTTAAGTCAAACAATAAAATTGTTCGTGAAATCAGCGTTTATGAATCATCGTTTATAATCGATGCGTATAAAGCATTGTTTATAGTCGATGTGCATAAAGCATCATTGTTTCAAAGATCGCCTAAATTAGTTGCGAGTCGACCGTCTTAAAAGAAGAGTGTGACCGGGCACCTTTGGGCGATCGTTTGGTAGCTGTAGGGGTGAGCTACTGCTTGGTCGATCATTCCCTGTAGACGAGTAGCGGATGGTAGCCATTCTAAAATCCTACCGGTTGATCTAAATTTGATCTGGATCGCTCAAATTGGCTAGCCAAGTTGAATGGCTGAGATGATTTGCGGCAGCATGAAGGGCCATCTTTGGGTGATGGTTTGAGGATCACATGGGATAGTTATAGCTTGGTCTATTACTCCTCATGGGAGGGGGGGTGGACGGTGATCACAGCGTCGCCCTATCGGTTATCTGACATCTGATCTAAACCTTCCGACCAAGCTAGCGAAGTTGGATGGACGAGATGGTTTGCGGAAGCTATTTGCTGCCGTTGATTCAAATTAGGGTTTTGAAGCCGTGTGTCCAACCCTAGTTTGGATGATCGAATGAAAGCGCTGAGCACTAGTTTGAGAAGGACGATCAACCATGTGCAAAGACGGGCCGCTGGTGTGCACGCTGACATCTCTTGAGCCATCTAAAATTAGATCTAAGCCATTCGATTTGGCTGGCGAAGATGGGCGGTCATGATTGATTTGCGATAGTAACATACTTCCGCAAACACAAATTAGGGTTTCAAAGCAGCCGCGTCTGCCCTAGTTCGAACGAATGGTTTGATGCGTCATTGACTTGCCATGAGCAAGTGGATCGACTGGGAAGAAAATTGGCCGGTGAACACATTGGTGCCTCTTTGATCGTTCGAGATGCGATCTAATCCGTCTAACTAGGCCGGCCAACTTGGACGGATGCGATGGGTTTTGAGACCCTTTTTGTCAGGCTTAGCTCGGTTGAGCTTGTTTTGCCAATAGCACGATCACCCACATTAGAGTTAATCGTTCGAAGGTGCTGCGAATGTACTAGATAGGATCCGTTCGGTCGGGATGCTAGTGGGCCCACGGGCGGTCATCGTGATGATTGCCTAATTCTGCCAAGAGTAGGCTAGGCTTGTTGAATTGCATGGCCATATTATGTGGCCGTGATTATTTTTTGAGACTGACATGAACAGTCTAGATTTTCCTTAAAGAATTTAAACGCGTTCGATCGCACTATCTTTTAATCAAAAAGTGTGTAAACACGCTAATCTCTTTATCAGAGAGTGGTATAGCCTACGTGAGTGTTTTCATGCAGGTCTCAATACTGACACTTCGGGAGATTCATGCTACTCCGCCGTGAGTGAACATTAATCGTCATGACATGCCAATATTGAGAGTTCGGCTAGGAACATAGCATAGGAAAATACCAGATAGGTCATGCATTAGCGAATAATGCAATAGGTTAAAATTTACAGAATATCTGGGATTGTTGATTCACGCATAATTCTGGATAAATTTCATAAATATGTTAAATTTCTCAATACATATGTAAGCGGAAAGGTTTATGCACTCATCATTTTCAAATAGCTTTCTTTCCTTTGCAGGATAACAACGTATTAAATACAGGGTTTTACATTTTTAACCCTGAACTAAAAAACCACCGTCAACATTAAGTCCCCTGCTTAGCACGTAATAGCGACATTGTTGCGGGGTAAGCACTAGATGGTGACAGGCGAAGAAATTCACAAGAGAAGTTCGGCGTCCATTACCTGGATAGAGGATGGCTCGGTTCTTGAGCAAGATACGTTTCTTTTCAGCATACGTCAGTTATCTTCAGGTAGATAATTATCTATTTGATTGTTATTCCGCGTCTGAAGCCTTTATTCACGGCAGGTAGAGACTCATTTTCATCCCGGGATCCTGCTGGTTTGTGGAATATAAAGAGAAGCGTTTGATCCTTTCTCCCCACTGATGTGATTTCAACTTTGTTGTAGTAAAAGGTTCGTTGAGACTTGGAAAGATTCGAGTTTATAAATTTAATAAAAATATACAATAATATTACAATTGGTGCAAGAGGTACTAGGACTAAGGATTTAGCCAATCTTCATAACATAAGGTTCACTTATTTATTCTCAACAATTTTTGCTCAAGAAATATAAACATGGACTCTATTTTTTCCAAGGTAGATTCTCAAAACATTGATTGTAAATGTTAAGCATGGGACATCAAATCACCTAAGCCAAGCATGACCCATCTAATCAAATGACAACCAATTTAATCAAATCATATTTCAATTAATTTTAGTGCAAAAGTCATAAAAAAGAATAAAACAAATTTACCCATGTATAAAGTTCGGCCTCCTCCGTCGTCCCAGTGTTGGGGTTTAGCTCCTTAAATTATAAACACTCTCAAAATATTTTTTATTTGCTCAAAAATTGTTTACAATGGTGAAAACGGAGAAAATAGTGAAAAACAGTAATTTGCGACGCACAAAAATCGTCACAACATGAACGATACAAGAGAAGTGTTGTAGATTCTGTTCCGTGGTCGCTGGAAAGGAGTTGGGAACTGTCGCATTTAAGCGACAGTTTTCAACGACTTTCCTTTACAGGCTTTTGTTCTTCGTGTTCTTCAGTTCTGCAGAAGCAGCAGCAGAACCCGAGTTTCTGCAACTCGTGATTTCTTCTTCTCTGGCTCTCCTAAGCTCCCCAAACTCTCGACACCCCTTCTATATGACCTGGGTAATCTATTTATACCCGAAAGATGCATCGAATCTCCTCCATAACTTCAAAAAATCTTCTCTTTATTATTTTTATTCTCACGGCAATAATTTCCTGTTTTAGCTTCTCCACGCGTTTGCAGTTGTATTTCTTTCCTTGTTTAACTCTTACACGCATCTAGCATTCTCACAGAACATTCCAAACTCTCCCAGCACACTCCAGCAACAACAGACGCGTGAATATCTTCTCCCTTTGCACGTACTCCCCTGTTTTGCTCCATGACACGATTCAACCAATTCTGATCCAAACGAACACCCATACTAGCTTTCTATAGTCATATCACGTCTACCCACTAAGTTTCAGGGATTGAATCTCACTAAATCACGTCCAAACATCCGATCGAAATTCTACTGTTAATGAAAATATTTTCCCGCCAAATTTCATTTTTTGAATTTGAAAAGAAGATGTCCTCCCCCTAATCCTGCACGGGTGTCCCTTTAGCACTTGTCTTATGGGGTGCAATACTAATTTTTGGGCGTAGATAGTAATTTTTCCGGGGTTCCTCCTACACATTTTTGGGGTGCTTCCGGTGCATTTCTGGGGTGCCTTTAGTACTCTATCCTGGGGTGTGAAACACCACTTTTCGAGCCAATTTCGCCGCAAGAGCTTATTTCTCTAAAAATACCTACAAAGACATAAAATAACAAAATAAATACAAAATCGAACACTAACAATATATACAATTGAGACATATTAGACACAATAATGCGTCTATCACCCACACCGATCATTACAGAATTGCATTCTTCTTTATTCCAGGTAATGCTCCATATGTCTCATGTAATTTGATTTTTGATTTTTTTTTATCGATTGCTGATATAATCATGATGCCTCTTTGCAGTATATGATGTGAACTGTCGGTGATGATTACTCTTCAACTTCTCCAGAGAAGAGTTTTGAAGTTGACAAACCCAGGGCTAACGCATTCGAGGAGGTGATGGCCAAAATAGATTCTCCGTTTCGCGAAGATGGTCATGCTATACAGGGTATGTCTCTTGTGCACTTATGCGTCGTTCGAGAATGTGTTCAAGCTTTTCTGGCTTCAGTTAGTATGGAGAAGAAGTGGAGACGTGATGAAGCGTCTCAGCGTGATGAAGCGTCTCATCCCCCGAGTGCAAGGGCTGAAAGATTCGCGGCTCAATTGAAGCGGCGAAGGGTTGAGCATAAGCAATCTCCAGGTGGGAATAAGTATGATTACCCTCGATTCCGATGTGGACGAACCGGAGCATCCTCAAAAGACTGTTGGGGAAGTTTCTGAAAAGGATGTCGGTGCAGCTTCTGAGGAAGAGGTTAAAGTAGATTATGTAAAGGATATCGAAGCGACTACTGGAGGGAACGAAGTGGATGCTGGGGAGAACATGAGAGCGGCATCTGGAGAAGATGTTGAAGCGTCTCCTGGAAGGAACATTGAAGCAGCTACTGAGAGAGGTGTTGAAGCGGCGTCCGAAGGGGAAGTCGTGGAGGCTTCTGGAGAGGATGTGGGGCGCCTTATGAAAAAGATGTTGAAGCAGCCTCCAACAACGGCTCTGGTGAAGGCGCTGTTGATCCCGCTGATAATTAGATTTCCCACTTTGATAATTCTTTTCAACATCTTTTCGTAGCTTGTAGACATTTTTGGTATTCAGTTGTTTTTCTGTTTATGTGGTTTGATAGACGCATTATTGTGTCTAATATGTCTCAATTATATATATTGTTAATGTTCGATTTTGTATTTATTTTGTTATTTTATGTCTTTGTAGGTATTTTTAGAGAAATAAGCTCTTGTGGCGAAATTGGCTCGAAAAGTTGTGTTTTACACCCCAGGATAGAGTACTAAAGGCACCCCAGAAATGCACCGGAAGCACCCCAGAAATGTGTCGGAGGAACCCCGGAAAAATTACTATCTACGCCTAAAAATTACTATTTGCACCCCATAAGACAAGTGCTAAAGGGACACCCGTGCAGGATTAGGGGGAGGACATGTTCTTCTCAAATTCAAAAAATGAATTTTGGCGGGAAAATATTTTCATTAACAGCAGAATTTCAATCGGATATTTGGACGTGATTTAGTGAGATTCAATCCCTGAAACTTAGTGGGTAGACGTGATATGACTATAGAAAGCTAGTATGGGTAATTTTATCGATCAAATTTGGCTGGATAACTTGGTTTAATCCAAACAGGGAGTTGGAGGAAAAACATGAGCTTGCATGAGTTGTGAGAAATTTAAACGTGTACTGCACGTGCTTGGAAGATTTAATCGATATTATAGAGCGTGAAGAAGGTATAGAAGGAAATAAATACAGCTGCAGATGCGTGAAAATCAAAATCAATGAAAAAAATGTAAAAAAATATACCCGAGTAAAAGAAGATTATTTGTAGTTAATGGAGGAGATTCAATGTCGAAATTATGTATAAATAGGTTCCTAGGATCACATAGAAGGGGGGTAGAGAGTTTGGGGTCGAGAGGAGAGCTCAGGAGGCGTGAATCAAGAGTTTTCAGAACTCTGTTGTTGCTGCTGCTGCTGCTCGTGAAGAACAGGGAAACAGCGACGGTTTCTTCAACTGGTTGTAACAGTTTCTTCAACTGGTTTGCAACATTTATCTTCGTTGTAACAGTTTCTTCAACTGGTTTGCAACATTTATCTTCATTGTAACAGTTTCTTCATCCTCTTCTGCAACATTTATTTTCATATTTGTAACGATTATCTTCATCATAACAGTTGAGAGTTGAAACAGTCGGTCTGTAACGCACCTGTGCTGTTGCAGATTTTTTGTTTCATTATTTTCTCTTCTTGTAAACACTTTTTGAGCCATGAATACATATTTTGAGTGTGTTTTCGACATGATGAGTTAAACCCCAACACTGGGACGACGGAGGAGGCCGAACTTCATACATGGGTAAATTTATTTTTATTCTTTTTATGACTTTTGCATTAAAATTAATTGAAATATGATTTGATTAAATTGGTTGTCATTTGATTAGATGGGTCATGCTTAGCTTAGGTGATTTGATGTCCCATGCTTAACATTTACAATCAATGTTTTGAGAATCTACCTTGGCAAAAATAGAGTCCATGTTTATATTTCTTGAGCTAAAATTGTTGAGAATAAATAAGTGAACCTTATGTTATAAAGATTGGCTAAATCCTTAGTCCCAGTACCTCTCGCCCATTGTTAATAGTCTTTGTATATATTTATTTAGTATTTTTAAAAACTTTAATCTCTACGAATCCGAGTGAACGACAACCCTATTTCTTACCACTATCTAAAATTACATCATGGTTGGAGCTTGAACCTTATCAAATAATAGTTCTTCTATTCATGTTATCTTGATACTCTAGTTGTAGCGCTCTCCAGTAAGGTTTAGATAGAATCTCCCTATTCCACTGAGGTGCGGTCGATGGGAACGCGACACTCGGTGATGTGTTTTCCTTTTATGTGACCGGATATCACTTCCATGATAATTGCATATAACCCAAATAATGATAGCTCGAAGTAGGGGATGCAATGATAGAAATTAAGGATTGACCACGAACCTGTCCACCTCCAATTGATAGCGCGTTGTAATCCATGTGGTGATTGAGGGGCTGCTTCATCGTTGAAACAGGATGCACTTCAGGGTACAAAAGGCGCTTGCCTTAAAAATCACACACTGATCGCTTGACAATTTCCTTGCCCTTTTTTTCTTCTTCACGTACTCTCCTTTTCTGTGTTTCTTGAAAGATATGAGATGTTTCTTTTAGGGTTTTGTCTTTCTGGTTTGAATTGACGGGTAATGATTAGAGTTTAGGCTTACTCGAGACTTTGTTTCATGATTCAGGAGTAAAGAGATCTCTAAAAGGAAACGATACTTCGATTAACTGACAAATTAAAACCCTAATTATGAATGCAAGCAGTACAATCATTTTGGAGGAATTACAAATACTGCATGAAAATGGAAATTGCTAAAGAAAATACTAAAGAGAACGCTGAAGGAAAAGGTAACACACAGCGTTTTAGGTATTGAAAGGTTTAAGCCATCGTGAGTGAATTGTCACGCCTTCCAGTTTGTCGGCATTGATGAGCTTGCAGTAACCTCCTAAGATAACGTCTTCCACTAGGTACGGCTCGTCTTTCCCTTCTGTAGGTGAATCAGGCTGAGTGGTAACTTTCAGTACCATATCTCCAACTTGGTATGGATTTGGGCGTTGCGCCATTACTTTCCCAGATTCCTTATCTTTAACTGTGACAACTTCTAAACTCTTGATAAAATACTTGAAAGGACTAGCATCCCATTCACATCTCCTGGTAACGGCTGGGTTGATAATCGGATTGAGTCCCCAAGCTTTTACAGGAGGAGAAGTGATTGGTTGCAGAAAAGTTTGTTCAATAAGACTTACTTGGGTTCGGAATCTTCGAATGTATATCGATGGGCTCTCTCCAGGTAGTTGTGTCATATTGGCAAGTTGTTGATACGGCAACAAATGATCTTCTGGGTTTGACGGCTTGTTGGAAATCCTTTCAAGCATAGACACTGGCAAAGGACATACTCCTATCCTTGCTTTGTTGTCGTGCACCCATGAACGGCCCAGAATCATATGATAGTTCGGGCATTCTTTAACAATATGAAACTTGCCGCGTGTTAGAGCATCTCCTACCTTGATTTCGAGATTAATGTACCCGTAAGCATCATTCGATTCTCCTTCTGCACCTTTAATCACAGTTGGGCAGTGAACAGCTTCCTACTTTGAAATCTTTGCAGCTCTCAAATTCTTGATAGTGACAATATTGAAATCAGATGCTGCATCAATCAGTATGTTGTCAAACTCGACATCCTTTAAGTGAGCGGTGGTTAGGAGTCCCCAGTTGCATTTGTTAGTCTTGCTTCCCAGGAAATATTGGGGTTTGGGAGTGACTTCCTTGACTGGAAACAGACGTTCACCTGATACAACACGGTTGAGGGCTCCAAACATGTCTTGACGCTGCGACTTGGAGAAGTACAGAATTTCACATAAATGCTCCATCATAGACTGCACAGTTTTGTGGACGGAGTCCCCAGAAATCATGCAACTCCTGACATGAAGAGGGTCCCTGTGAACTCCTTCATTTCCTAATTGAAGTTCTCCTGCATCCATCTTCTCTTTAAAAATGCGCTTCAATTTTTTGCAGTCACTGGTTGGGTGGTTGACAAACCTATGGTAACGACAATATTTGGGATTTTCCATCTCTTCTTCGGTTGGCGGACGTTGGAGAGGAGGTAGCTTGATGGCGTCATCTTGAATCCATGCTTCCAGGAGTTCAATAATTTCATCCATTGGAAATGGGAAATCTGGAGCAGCATCTCCAGTTCCTTGTTGTTGCACAAGCGTCTTAGCCGCAGCTTTCCGGGATGGAGTTGTCTGCGCTGGTGCTGCACGAGTGGGTTGTTGTTTCGCTGCTGGATCTTTCCTTTTCCCTCCTTCACCTACTATGCTTACAGAGGGACCAGTGTTATATTACTTGTTGATAAGGCGCCTATTTCCTCGTGTCGCATGCATCTTCACCCCTGGCCGGTCTGGTTCTTTCTAACAGCGCTGGTGCAGTTATGGCCGACCGCTTAGAAGCTTCATGGAGTTCAGAGAACGTCTGTAAACGCAGGTTTTCCAGCAAAGCACGATAGATGGGAACCATGCCGTTAATGCATGACTCCACCAACTGTTGTTCGGTCACATTTGGGTCGTGACAATCCAATGCTTGAATTCTGAATATCCTGACATAATCATTTGGATGTTCATTTTTTTGTTGAAACATTCTCTGTAAGTCTGAGAAAGTGATTTGCTCAGACACGAAGAAATACTTCTTGTAGAAAGCGGTGACCATCTCGCACCAGTTGGATATGCTATTTGGTGCAATATTGTTGTACCAGGTATACGTTCTTCCGGTAAGCGACTTTGAAATTTCTTTCAGACGGAGGACATGATTGTATTCGTGTTATCCTAAGGATTCCAGAAAGCGAGAAATGTGTTCACGAGCATTACCAGTGCCATCATAGAGGGATAATTGAGGAGAGGAGTATCCTCCCGGGAGAGAAAACCTTATCACATCAGGAGGGTACAGAGGTTGGTGCTGGTGCATGTCCACCGGGTTTTCTTTGCCTCTATTTTGGAGGAGACGCTCCAGGTCCTCATGTGTAATGAAGTTGGAAGGATGATTCCTTTCCTGCGAGCGTTTAGGAGCAACACGAACTTCCTCATCTATAAAGGCACGCCCTGTTGAAGTGCTTGCACTAGGAGTGTTAAAAGTACTCCTCGTTGGCTCTATGGGTTGACGTGGCTCTTGTGGTAGTCGCTCCGTTAGCGTCTTGAGGAAAGTGAGTACCTCTTTCTGAGTTGTAGCCATGTCCGTCTGAGCCTTAGTAAGAACTTCTTGTCTTTCCATCAAATCGACAATGGTGATAGGGGGTTGGATTCCTCTGGCTCCTCCGGTCTCTCGTCCTGATGAAGTAATGGTGGCATCCCTGGTGACAATTGGAGGTATCATGCTTGAAGAAATATTAGGAGTAGCAGCGGCTCTATCTCTGGTAATAGGAGGTGTCACGCCAAAGGGGATGCTTCCGGCGTTACTGGTGTTGGTGCTAGAAGATGTAGCACCATGCAATATGTTGACTGTGCTGGCAGGCGGTACATTGGTGTTAACGGCAGGGATATTTGCACCATGAGTGTTATCAGCGCCTGCAGCATCAGGGTTGGTAACTGACCCTTAACTAAGATCTACCATCTTGAATTTGAGAAAACTGAAATGAAATTGAAAATTGATCTTGCAACCGAGAGATTAATCTCCCACTGTGGTCGCCAGTTGTTTGAGGGTAAAAACTAGTTCTGCTGTTTTTTGGTAAATTTGGGTGTGTTGATGAGAAACGAATTAGTACCTTAAACAAATGCATTGCATGGGAGTAATTTTAGACTCGATAGATCAATCTGTAAGACTCTGGCCTAAACATGGAAATGGTCGTTCCAGATTCAATTCGGTCACAAAGTGAATGAGAAGGGTTGATCTTAGGGAGGGAAGCAAAGAAGGTGTTTGAGATCAGAATGTTGAATAATGAAGGTATGGCTGTTTTATGGCTTGTATCAGAATATGGTTCTGGATACTTGTGTTGATAACATCTGTTCTTTTGAAATAGATTGAAAACCTATTTATACAAGTCATTGAGCGCACCCTGATCTCATAGGAAGTGGAGGAAGTTAAGTAGTGGAGAAGTGGAGTTGTGCGGAGAGTGGTGATCATCGTGTTTCCGTTATGAGGGAAGACTGGTAACACTCTCACCCACTACTCTCATTACTTGTTAAACGTCCGTCCTTTCCTGACACTTTCACGTAATGGGCGCGTTACACGCCACACGCTGTAAACCGCCAGACCAATACCCTAGTGAGTATCCCCCATTTCGTGACATGTTTGATTTCTCGAGTAAATGGGTCAAGTCGTGAGACTTGCCGCTAAAAGAAGCACGTAGTGCTTCTTAGGTCAAACAATAAAATTGTTCGTGAAATCAACGTTTATGAATCATCGTTTATAATCGATGCGTATAAAGCATTGTTTATAGTCGATTTGCATAAAGCGTCATTGTTTTAAAGATCGCCTAAATTAGTCGCGAGTCGACCGTCTTAAAAGAAGAGCGTGACCGGGCACCTTTGGGCGATCGTTTGGTAGCTCTAGGGGTGAGCTACTGCTTGGTTGATCACTCCCTGTAGGCGAGTAGCGAATGGTAGCCATTCTAAAATCCTACCGGTTGATCTAAATTGGACTTGGATCGCTCAAATTGGCCAGCCAAGTTGAATGGTTGAGATGATTTGCGGCAGTTAATGACTGTTGTTGAGGCAGCATGAAGGGCCATCATTGGGTGATCATTTGAGGATCACATGGGCTAGTTATACTTGGTCGATTGCTCCTCATGGGAGGGGGTGGCCGGTGATCACTGCGTCGCCCTATCGGTTATCTGACATCTGATCTAAACCGTCCGACCAAGCTAGCGAAGTTGGATGGACGAGATGGTTTGCGGCAGCTATTTGCTGCCGTTGATTAAAATTAGGGTTTGGAAGCCGTGTGGCCAACCCTAGTTTGGCTGATCGAATGAAAGCGCTGGGCGCTAGTTTGAGAAGGCCGATCAGCCATGTGCAAAGAAGGGCCGCTAGTGTGCACGCTGACATCTCTTAGGCAATCTAAAATTAGATCTAAGCCATTCGATTTGGCTAGAGAAGATGGGCGGTCATGATTAATTTGCGATAATAACATACTGCCGCAAACACAAATTAGGGTTTCAAAGAAGCCGCGTCTGCCCTAGTTCGATCGAATGGTTTGATGCGTCATTGACTTGCCATGAGCAAGTCGATCGACTGGGAAGAAAATTGGGCCGCCGGTGAACACATTGGTGCCTCTTTGATCGTTCGAGATGCCATCTAAGCCGTCCAACTTGGACGGATGCGATGGGTTTTGAGACCCCTTTTGTCGGTCTTAGCTCGTTTGATCTTATTTTTCCAATAACGCGATCACCCACATTAGAGTTAATCTTTCGAAGGCGCTGTGGATGTACTAGATGGGATCCATTCGGTCGGGATGCTAGTGGGCCTGCCGGCGGTCATCGTGATGATTGCCTAATTCTTCCAAGAGTAGGCTAGGCTTATTGAATTGTGTGGCCTGATTATTTTTTGAGACTGACATGAACAGTCTAGATTTTCCTTTAGGAATTTAAACGCGTTCGATAGCGCTATCTTTTAATCAAAAAGTGTGTAAACATGCTAATCTCTTTATAAGAGAGTGGTGTAGCCTACATGAGTGTTTTCATGCAGGTCTCAATACTGACACTTCGGGAGATTCATGCTACTCCGCTGCGAGTGAACATTAATCGTCATGTCATTTTAATATTAAGAGTTCGGCTGGGAACATAACATATGAAAATACCAGGCAGGTCATGCATTAGCGAATAATGCAATAGGTTAAAATTTACAGAATATCTTGAATTGTTGCTTCACGCACCATTCTCAATAAATTTCATAAATATGTTGAATTGCTCAATACATATGTAAGCAAAAAGGTTTATGCACTCATCACTTTAAAATAGCTTTCGTTCCTTTGCAGGATGACAACGCATTAAATACAGGATTTTATAATTTTAGCCCTGAACTAAAAAACCACCATCAACAGAGTGTCAATCAAGTCATATCCAACAAACAAGGTCAGATTTATCAACTGTGATTAAACTACGCGCAACCTATGATATTTCAATTTTATAAACAAATATAATTCATAAAAAAAAAACACAGACACCAAAAAATTTGTTAACGAGAAAACCGCAAATGAAGAAAAACCTCGGGCCCTAGTCCAGATTTGAAAACCACACTGTATTCAGATGCTACAGACTCTATCCTACTACAAGTTAACTTCGAACTGGAATGTAGTTTATCCCTAACCAAGTCTCACACCGATTAAGGTACAACCGCGCTCCTTACGCCTCTTGAATCCCAACAGGACTCTGCGCACTTGATTCCCTTAGTTGATCTCACCCACAACTAAGAGTTGCTACGGCCCAAAGTCGAAGACTTGTTAACAAATCTGTCTCCCACAAATAAGTCTATTCAGGGTTAATTTTCCGTCTTAAGATAAATATCAAGGTGTACAAGAAACTCAACTAATAATACGGTCTTATACTTCCGAAGAGCAGCCTAGAAATATTAGTCACCTCACAATAACCTAACTGATTAACAGAAGAAGTTATTGGGAATCACAAGAGTATGAGACGAAGAACTGTTGTGATTACTTTTTATATCTTACCTATCGGAGATAAATCTCGAGAAAATCTTAGAGAATATTAAACTCAACACGATAGAAAAAAGTAAGATCAGAATACGCAACTACAGAGAAAATAGTTGGATCTGGATTTACGAATCCCAAATGAAGTCTTCAAGTCGTTGAACTAATAATGGTTTTGGAAAACCTAGGTAATGGAGAATCGACTCTAGTTTGCAACTAGGACACACAAGAGTATCGGGATTAGGTTTCCCAGATGATACAGTTCTCCCTTATATAGTCTTTAAAATCAGGGTTGCTTACAATCAAAGATAAGATAGCTTAGTAACAAAGTAATTGATATTCACCGTTAGATGAACTCCTGATTTAAGATTCAAGCCAAGTCTGCTTAGAAAATAAGCAATCAATCTCCACCGTTAGATGGTATTAGCTTGATACGCACAAATGAAATATACTTATATTTAGATATGGATGAACCGTACCTAAACGTGTATAACTGTTGGCTCACTAATAGTTAACCGAAGTTAGCCACATGATCACTTATAGTTTAGCCGTATTCATCTAACACTTCTAGATCAAATATGATGATCAATCAATCATGATAGATAATCAAATGAATCTAAATGTGTTTCAAGAGAGTTGTTCAAATGTTCATCATCTCATAGAAATATATATGAACCATCTGAAACATATTTGGTTTGGTTTGTAATTGTACAAAGTACTTATATAAGAACCAATTCATGAACATAATGACACGGTTTGTAAAACTAGTTCACATACCTTATTTCATTAAAGTTCTAGGAAATTTAGTTCGCAAACGAACCTGAGTTCATGAGTATGAATTGTCATACTTACCGATTTTAGAACCTAACCACTGTGTTCGCAAACAGAGTACGCGAACCACAGTTCTAGACTTACCAAGTCTTAGCCGTTCGCAAACAGAGTACGTGAACCACAATTCCAGACTTAGCCTAGTCTGGCCGTTCGCAAACAGAGTACGTGAACCATTTCCCCAGACCTTTGGCAGTTAAACCCATTTACAAACACAGTTCGCAAACAAGAGTTCCGGACCTAAACTAGCATTCACAGTTCGCATACTGTGTTATATCCAGACATTGTTAGTAGTTCTAAAACTCTCATTTAATCATTGAAATATCCTTAGAAGACACCAATGATAATCTTACACATACCAATAGCTTTAAGTAATTTTCAATTGATTAATCGATCAATACGAAACTTCCCAAGTTAACATCTAATGATTGTCACACAAATCAAATAAGATGTTCAAGGTAATTTTCACATGATCATCTTGACTAAATATTTAGTTTCCAACAAGTAAATTGTCTACAACTAAACTCGTCAAGTAGATGACGAAGTTTAGCTAAAGCTAAAAAACTTCCAACACATATTTCAAGAAATGTATAAACGAGATAAACTCGGCTCGAAATTTCAAATGTGTATAATGTAAAAGTATATATAGCTATACGACTTAGTCTCTTTAGAAGATAGAATAGAATAGGCTTCTGAATGATAGATAAGTTTTAGTATCCACATACCTTTTGTTGGTGAAGTTCCTCCAAGCTCTTCAGTATATCTTCTTCTTCAATTAGTGAAAGACGTGAAGTCTAATGTTCAACTACACACTTCTATCCTAATCCGAGACGTAGCTATAAGTAGACTAGAAATCAAGTATATAGTTTTGATCAACTAAACTTGACAAACAAGCTTGAGATAGCAACGCTTGCGAGTTCGACCGAGCAGTGCTTTAACAAGACTTAAGACTAAGAGCAAACTACTAAAATGGGGAATGGTTCAGGAAGCAAACTGTGTGTTATGCAATGCATCAATGGAAACTGAAGATCATCTTTTTCTGGATTACATTTTCTCTACTAGGATTTGGAAGGTTTAATTATGAAATTGGGGCTTATAAGGAATCTGCAACCTTCTTGGGATGAGGAAATT
Source organism: Papaver atlanticum (assembly GCA_023531105.1). Lineage (NCBI taxonomy): Eukaryota > Viridiplantae > Streptophyta > Magnoliopsida > Ranunculales > Papaveraceae > Papaver > Papaver atlanticum. The sequence goes on from JAJJMB010017331.1 coordinate 1,840,311, forward strand.
ATCTGGTGTGTCCAAAATTTCTCAGGATCAGACTGTATCTCCCTAGTTAAAAGGATGGTTTTGAATGAGTTTATTTATCACATTTGTCAGGAAAGAAACCAGAGAGTCTTTTAAGATACTTTTAATTCTCAAGATCAGGTCAGTTTGCTTGTGGTGCAGGATGTTAGAATGAAATTATTAGCTTCAACCCAGCAGATAAAAGAAAATGCTAGAAGATGGAGGATTGATTGTTTGTTTGTTATGCCTGAAGTTATTGAATGTACTTGGCTAGCTCCTTCTCAGGATGAAGTGATGGTCAATATAGATGGTTCAAAGTCTGACAACTCTGGTGGTTTTGGAGCTATCATCCGAGACTTTAATGTCGATGTGCTGAGTGCTGCTAGTAGTGGTAGTCCTGTTATCTCTATGTTTGCCCATGAGCTCCAAGGAGCTGAATTAGGTATGAAAATGGCAATCCTTAAAAATCATCTAAGAATTCATCTGGCCACTGACTCCATGGAAGTTTATAATTTGTTCACTAGTCCTAATCCCAGACCCCCCTGGAATGCCTTGCAAATCTGGCGTAGAGTTAAAAGTTTGAAAAGCAATTTCACTTCTTGGTGGATTTATCATTATTATAAGGAAACTAACAGAGTTGCTGACCTGTTAGCTAGCATTCACCCTTCCACCTCTTGGGTGGACATTCGTCATGAGGATTTCTCGCCTGATTTTAGAGAAATCTTAGCGGCAGATAAAAAGTATTACATTAACTAGTTGGAAGCCTAACAAGCTAAGCTCCAACAACGTACCACTACATTAATTGAACAGGTTGTCGTGCTAGCCTACCAGCGAGCCTCATGGGTAACCTAGCCAAGGGAGCTGAAGCGGATGGGGGCTGAGATTGTGTCACAAGGGGGCAAGCTAACTCTACCTTCCATGTTAATTCCTGACTGCAATATTACGCCATTGGCGGTCGAACCTGGGACCTCCTGGAACACATGAAACTTTGGGAAACGGGGATGACCAGCTGAGCTAGGTGCCCGTTTTAGATTTTCCTTTTTTTCTTCTTTTTACCCCGCAGCATATTGGGCGGAAAACTAGGAAACTTTTCTCTCGTGTCCCAATTCCTCGTAGGTCGTCAAAGAAAAGTCCGTCCGTGAGGTACAAAACAATCGTACTACGAGTGTCACCCCATCCGTCCCGATGTCACTCTTGGGGCTGTTTCATCTGCTGATGGTTCAGCCTAAGCTAAAATCGGGTTCACCGTATTATAGCTCGCAATTAAAAAAACAAAAACTCGCACTTGTTCTTTATTTTTTTTAAATGGACATGCAGTGTTTGACGAAATGACCTAATGAACTTGTGTGTGTTTATGTAGAGAACGTAATTGGCTGCTATTAAAATGGAAGATGATACCATCAATAGATTCACCAGATGAGGGTTGTTGGCTATTGAGCGTCATATACTTCAGGTTTGCGCATCACAGTGAGGCCTTGTCAGCCTGCTGAGGCGCGGAGCAAGCTCCTGTTATTGCCAAACAACTATTTGAAATTATTTTAAGGTACATGAGATAAAATGCCCTATTAGTGTTAAGCAACATTGTTATTCTTCTGTTTGTTTGTGTGTGTAAAGAGTTTGAACATGTTGAGGAAGAAACACGAGCACGGACATTGTAGCAGTTAACATCTTACTTACAGTTACAGGCAGTTGTGTGGAAACTCTCTTCTGTGTTTATTGAAAAATCATCAGAAATAAGTTTTCATTTAATTCATATAAAGTGCTTTAAGTACCAGGGATAGGATGCTTAGTTTGTGCAGGAAATGTAAATGTTGAACAGAGATTTTGAGTGAGACAGAACAATCCTGCCATTGAACCAATGTTTAATAATCGATGCGACTATAGCTGGGGGTGGTGAGAAGATTATATGAGTTCGAATTAGAATCGGCAAACTGTTTAGCTTCTAGAATAACTAGTTTTGCATTGTCAGCCTAACCTTTTCTTTCCTTTTTAATCTTTTCACAACCCAGACATGTAACATTTTCCTCTTGTTCAGATTGTGTTGATTTGTGTCTAACAAATTTTATTTAAGTTTAAGCTGGTCATTGTATCAAAGTAAGTTAATGAAGTCAAGATCTCAACAAACAAAGGCGCAGTGCTTAATAATCAGTCATAAAAAGTTTAAAAGAATTTAGGCATCAGACACTAGTGCTATGTGACTAGGTGTACATAAGAGAATCCTTGGTGATACTCTGATTCATTTTTGTAATGCATCTCGCTTGTCTTTCTGATTGACTAGGGTGATTTTCTGATTGGACTTCCTTGAACAAGAAACTGTTATTTGATGTTTCCGTTTGGGTTATATGGTGTTTCTTACAAAGTTATACAGTATGCTTGATTGATTGGTGTGCTTTTGACAGTAAAAGCAAATTTGGTTTGCCGAGGACAAAAGCAAAAGTTTGAGCGGCTACTCACCTTGGTTATTGCAGTTCTGGATTGGTTAATTTGAAGGAGTTATCCTTGATCAGTGGGAAAACGGCGTGGATGGCTTACCTGGTAATTACTTCCTAGTATGAACAATCTGCACTCTCATGATGACAGACATTATTTTTATGTATTGGTGTAATTGATTTTAACCCAGAAATCATCATGTATTTGCTTTACATTCAAATTTTGTGAAGAGTTATAGGCCACCATGGACTAGCTCACCCTTACTGATTCAGCAGTAATACCATTAACCAAGGAACATCATTAGAAAAATAGTATCCCTTGAACTTCAGGATAATGCATGGTATTTATTTCCGGTATTAATTTCCTTCTTCAGTGCACTGGTGTGGTGTAAGTCCTTATGGGAAAAGGGTGGATACTACCACAATCAAGTACCAATTCTTTTTTAACTCATCCAAAAATATTTCCTATTCATTACCTAATTTACTGCGGCAACCTACATAAAAGAATACTCTCAGATGCATCTCCAGTGGATCGAAAGGTTCACTTTGTCTATGATATAAATCTGTCGTAGTATCCAGGCAGCGTTTGTTGCTACTGACAAGTGACGAGTTTTTCATCCATACCAAACAGGCAGTAAGATTTGCTTACTGAGTATAGATACTCTCTCTGTTGTGATGACATGTAAAATTTGTTTCTTCTCGTGCAGGACATATACTGTTTGGATGAAGATACTGTAGCTCACTTTACGATGCTGCACTATTTAAAGGAGTTGCTGTATTCTCTAGTTGTAAGTTAAGCCATTCATAGTTCCTCTTTTGCATTTTTCGATCTTTGAGAAAATGTTATATCTTGTAAATACTTCATGCATTGAACACCAGGTTTTGCAGGGTTTTATAATTTATTTGAATGAATCTTGTTTCTTTATCATGAAATTACATGATAGGTTATACTAGTTTCTACAGTCTATATACTGTTACGATGCCGCATTCACGCCTGCAAGTGAGGGTCATCCTCTCAGATTCTCTAGTTAACGATGTGTATATATGATTTAAGATGACTAATATTACAGTAATTGCAGTGTGCATCCCTGTCATGTCTATGAATGATGAGGGAGAAGTAATTGCTTTGTCAGTTGGAAACAAGGGGAACAAGACAGTACACGAGCCACTCAATAAAGAAAGTAGGAAGCTTACTTTGAGGTGCATTCCATTCTCATTGACATAGATTCTTCGCAAGAAGCATATCTTGGCAGATTCTAACTCGGAGGAACAGTCCATCACGGGAAGTCTTGTGATGGTGGTGTTGGATTCGTCTAATAGGCTCATCTCTCTATTCAAACCTTGTGGGCCGTTTCTTACCTCCACAGTAGTTCAGGTTTGTTTTCTCCTTTCTAGGTCATCTACTTGATGGCATTTTAATATATAAGTTTCATTTACCGAGAGTAAAAACTTGATGCTTGAGCAATTGCACCTTATTTTTAAACCTTCCTTCCTCTTGTCTTGTTACATTGTCAGACCCAACTTGTTATAGGACTTAACCAGCATGTATTTGCATGACTCACATAGCTATGGTCAAAAGAACTGTCCTGAGGATAATTTCCTACATCAGTCACCCACCTCTCAAAATAGGCATATCAATAACAAGATTTTTGAAACTTTTCACGGCCCATTGAAAGATGAGAGGATTATCCTCAGAGAATGGTAAGTTTTGGGTCCATTAACATGGTATAAGGAAAATAGAAAAGTGTAGTTTGGTAGGATAACTAGGAAAATGTTGGGCAAAATGATCCATCCCAAAAGGAAGCCGCCAAATGAAGCATCATACTAGATGGTTCAACAGGTTTTAACACCCTTCATTAGTATTTGTATGAGGTAGTTCCAGCTTCACAAAAGTTCCCAACCTGTTGGTGATCATTTGTGGTATACTTTTGTCGGAGAATTTCACCGGAAGATTCATGTAGCTTACGCATATGTTAACCATCACCATGTTGATACTAGATGCTGGGAGAGAGTATTAGTTAGCTGTGACAACCAAAAGCCAAGAATCATATTTTTGAAGGAGAGTATCTTTTAGGTCTATCTGCATCATCCTTAAAGTTGAGCTTTAGTATAACTTGTTATCCTCCTTATTACTACTTACTATAGCATTCACATAACCTTCGTAATATTAAGCTTGAAAGGGCATCTAACAACCAAGTTCTCATGAGTCTCAAACTTGTTGAGGAACCCAGTTGTCAGGATGGGTCTTCTGTAACGAGACTAACGTCTTTACTGAATGTGAAGACTCGGTCTTGCACAAGATTCCCATTGGTTTAATTTGTGGATGGTCATACGAGAATGGCATATAGGAAGAAATATTCCATTAAATAGTGGGATATATTATCATACATATACACGGAAATTTTCGATAAAAATTGTAGTATATAGAATAACATGGAGCAAATTGCTAGTATTTACTTGAAGTATCCCAACAATCACGATTTTATTTTGCAATATGAAGTTTCCTTGGTACTTACTACTTTTGAAATCGAAAACTTGCAACACACATTCAATAATACCATATTTTTTCCGAGTACTAAAGACTTCCCCACTTTTATTCAGTGTAAGTGTATGACTGAGCATCAGACCAAGTAATATCTAGCTCGCCCCATTTTTTACGAGGAACGCCCAAGGCTTTCCAAACTGCAGGGGAAGCATCGACGATATTATTACGGCATGGTGGTTGATAACCATGCTCTTCGTCACAACCCATGGCCGAGTCACATTCATCAACTACCTTAGCCACCACACTCCGTCCATTGCCTGTTATGGTTATTTCGCGCAGACAGCGCTTTCCATTGTTAAACCACCCAGTTGATAACGCTACAACTGGTTCTTTATTTCTATGATATTTACCATCACATGCTGATGCCCCGCCACCATCTCCACCTTCTTCAAAATCATTTAACGTCAAGACAGCTCGTCGATCTGTGGGTGAACACTTATAAGTTGTGTAAGATTCTCCAGGTTTACAACAGTCGGCATCGAAGTCTGTATTGCATTCACCTGGTGGAGGCTCTACACCTATGAGCGTTCCACTAGGTTTACATGTTTGCGCGTCGACTCCCCTGGAAATCAATATCGCTGTAAGGAAAATTAGTACCAAAATTACATTGAATGATAAAAATGAATTCATTTTCTTTCTTTTACTTCTCTTGACTATTTGATGTGTATAAAAGTTTGAAAGGGTTATGGGGTTATTTATAGATGCGGATGGCCTAATTATTGGTTGAGAATTTTTTTTATTATGGTTGACATGGTTTAATGTTTGTTGGTTGCTTGTTGATGTGGATTAGTTGCCCGTCATTAATTTTAGTACTAATGTCTAAATGATAATGACACAAGTTTCGGGCCTGGAACAGATTTGATTAAAGTCTAGTCCACTAATATGATTATTAGTTTTTTTTATTATGACAACAATGAATCGTAGTGTTTCCAATTCAAAGGTGACCTCAGTTAACTTCTCAACTTGCCAACTTGATTATTGTTGTCCAATTCGTCTGTTTTAAAATATTCTCCTCCCTCCTCTTCACTTCACTACTCTCCTCCCTGTGTGATGTGGCACGCGCTGTCCTAAAATTTGAAACCGCGTGAAATTTCATGTGAAAGGATGATTTCACGTGAAATTTTCTATTTCATCTTTACAGTAGTTTTATAGATATAGTGATTGTCGACAGCTCAAAAACAACCTCATCACACAGGGTGGATCTAACTATCCTTGGAGTTATTAGGGGTCCATTTTTGGATCCCACAATTGGAAATTATGTTAGAGGGTCGTTTTTATGTGTCAAAACATGCGGTGTCTAAAGAAACCACCCCCTAAACCCCCCTTAAAACCGCTCAGAGTCAACTGATGGACCCAGCTCACCCTTTAATGGGCCACCCTGCTAATTCCCTGAGGATGGGTCCCGTCCTCCCCACTCACATAACGGTTTTGGGGTGGTCTGCCCAAAATTACTCTTTTTGGTATCTTTATCGTTCTCTCTATCCTCTCTCTCCATCTTCTAGTTCTTCCCCAAACAAATACCAATGACTCTACATAGAACGCCCAAACAGACTAAGCAAAAACTGCTCAGAGACATGATAAGTGGGCCCCACCCCTCTGGAGAAAATATGGGGTCCTGTTTTTGGTATTTGATGTGTCTGGGCGGTTTTTTTCTGTCTATTTGAGCAGTCTAAATAGAATTTTTGAATAAATACAGAAGGAAAACCTCTTTGCCCAACAAAAAGGGGGGGGGGGAGGTGAAGATTAAAATCGACGAATAGGTTCTTGAACCCATTTATTAGCAATCAGGTTTGAGTACTGATGGTGTTTATGGTTTTGTTGGTGGCGATGGTTTACATGAAGACGATTTTACCGATGAAGATCAATAGAAATTGTGGAAGAATTTTTTTTTTATGCTTGTTGGTTTTTTTGGTTTATTTGATTTGAAGATTAAGAAGGATTTGATGATGAAATAGTGAGAAACTCTTTAGGTTTCTTCTCACTAATTTCTCGTTCACTTTTCTTTCTCAATAATACATTTCTTTCTCTTTACTTGGTCAATATAAGACCGTAAAGATAAGATGACACGTAGACCTCTAATGTCCATTCATTTCTATTACAATTATTAACTACATACTACTATGAAGAAAACTAGACTCTGTAAACAAGAGTTGTTCACATGAACTAAACTGACTGCATTTCTATATGCTAGCTAAACTGGCTATCTGAACAACAGTTGTGCACATACACATTTCATCATATTACTCAACATGCTCCTCCTTAATGTGATGATCCAAAACTCCAAGTAATTCTCTAAAATTTTGAAACTTGCCTTTGGGAAGTGCCTTAGTGAATATGTCCTTGTGTTTCTTGTCATAAATGGTGCAATATCCATCTTCAAATGGACGGCGTACCCAAGCTCCACAAGTTGCCCAACACTAAGAAAATTTTGTGCCAAGTATGGAACATATAACACATCTCTAATGTATTTTGCTCCATTCATAGTTTGCAAGAAAATTGTACCTCTTCCGTTAGCTTGAACCATGTTTTCGTCCCCCATTTTAACTAGAGAATTTATGTAAGTATCCATATCAACAAACAAGCTCTTCTCACCGGACATATGAGTTGTACAACCACTATTCACAAACCACACTTCACTTTTGGAAGTTACCATAGCACTTTGACAAGCATAAAACAAGTTTTTTTCTTCCGCTCTACCGGCTTGTTCTTCATCTCCTTTGTATCTACAATCTTTCTCCAAATGTCCATACTTCTTACAATGATGAAATTGGGGTTTTCCTTTATTCCAACAATTATTCTCCAAATGGCCATTCTTCTTGCAAAAATTGCATCTTGGTGCTTGTGAAGAATCACTATTTGTGTAGTTGTTAAAGTTAGCTCCTCCTTTCTTCCATTTTCCCTTTCCTTTGAAGCTAGATGAAGTATCACCCTTGTACTCATTTTTCTTTATTGCTGATTTTTTTTAGTCCAAGTTGAGTTTTGATTGAAATGCACTCTCAATTGACTTTTCGGAGTGTCTTAACAACCTCTGTTCATACACCTTCAAAGAATCTAATAATTCTTATGACTTTAATGTAGAGAAATCTTTAGTCTCTTCCAAAACCGCAACAATTGGTTCAAATTTTTCCGGCAAGCATATCAAAATCTTCTCACATATTCTTCTTTCTTCAATCTTCTCACCACACATCATCATTTTATTGACAACTTCAACAACTCTAGATGAAAACTCATTTAAACTTTCATTCTTATTCATTATAAGATTCTCAAAATCTCTTCTATATGAATGCAATTTTACCCTTGGTAGAATAGTGTCTCCAACTCTTTGTTGAATGTACATGGATGCTTTTGCATTCATCTTCCTACTCTCCTTAAGTAAATCCTTTTGGGGTTGTTCTAGATTGATGTATCTTCAATTTCATCATACCCATTTTGAACAATCTTCCACAAATCTTGAGACATGAACAAAGTTTTCATTTTCATGGCCCAAAAATCATAATTTTCTCCATGAAAAAAATGGTATGGATGGTTGTTGAATGTATAGATTTGAGTTGTTACTACTTGCCATTGGTTTGATTGAAGATTGATTAAAAAATTGGGTTTTTTCTTTTTCTAGATCTAAATTTTAAAAAGTTTATTTGTTGCTGATTTTTTTGATTTAATGGGTATTAATTGATTTTTTTCACTCACCGGGATCATATTCAATCGATCTATGCTCTGATACCAATTGTTGGTTTTTTTGGTTGATTTGATTTGAAGATTAAGAAGGATTTGATGATGAAATAGTGGATAACTATTTGGGTTTCTTCTCACTAATTTCGCATTCACATTTCTTTCTCAATAATATATTTCTCTCTCTTTACTTGGTCAATATAAGACCATAAAGATAAGATGACACGTGGACCTCTAATGTCCATTCATTTCTATTACAATTATTGACTACATACCACTATGTAGAAAACTAGACTTTGTAAACAAGAGTTGTTCACATGACCTAAACTGACTGCATTTCCATATGCTAGCTAAACTGGCCATCTGAACAACAGTTGTGCATAGACACATTTCATAACATTACTCAACAGATTTTCTAATTTTACCGATGAACTCAAAATTAAGGATTAATCTCTCCATATATAATTCTTAATTTCCTATAAAAAAATTAATCCATTTGGAGTTCTGGAAAACAAAAACAGTATTAGTGGTGGTGCCAATCATTTGATGGAAGTGTGAAGTTGGTGGTGATGGTTGAATATGATGCTAGTGGTGGATTATAGGATGTATATGGAGTTGGTAGTGATGGTGTGCATGTAATTTTTCTTTCAGTGATATTCAAGATGGCTTTGGGGGTTGAAACTAAAATTTTCAATTAGGGTTTTTATAATTTTAATTAGAGTTTTCTTATAATAGGTTCATATTAGAAAAACTTAATTTTCTATGTTGGAAAAATCAATTTCACCTTACCTAAATAATTCTAAGTTTGCAAGTTGGCAACACCATTTTCTTTGACGATTAATTGTAAATTTGTAAGTAAGACTTAAGAATAAGAATCAAAAATTGAGAGAATTAAAGAAGATATAAATGGAAAGAATGGAGAAGTTGCAGTTTCAGAGATTAAAAAAAAAAAGAATACTGAGAAAGAGAAAAACTTGAGAGTTGAATAAGTCTGACATTTTTCTTTAATCGGTAGTGAAGTGGTCTTAAATTTTCGGACAGCTCATCCGTCACATCAGACAGGGAGGATAGTAGGGAGGAGAATAACATTTCCGTTAAAATATAGATTTTACTTGGAAAGTCACAACCAATGCAATCTCGACCAAGATGTCCGAGATTCTGCCAGAAATTCCGGTTTCGGCATTCAAGGGAGCAAAATGATTGATTTCGCCCGAGACGGAATTTGACCGGAATTTTTGGTTGAATTTTGGTTGACTTGGCCGGATTGACCGGAATTTCCCAGAAATCTCCCTTGAAGTCTTTGAATTTGTATGGATCTTGGTTTTCTACAAAATTTTTTTGCTCAATAAAATTGTGATTTTATCAACTATGATCAAAACAGAAATTGATACAAAGGCCTATAAGGCAAAGCTGAAAAGTAAACAAAAATGATGAAATAGCCTAGTAGAACCTATAGTAGGTGGAGTAAGGAGATTCTAAACTGAGAGTACTACTCTCAGAGTAGATTTTTACACTGTTTTTAGAAAGACCACTACCCTCTTTGGCCATTTTATTTGCACTAAAGTTGATCTCCCTATAACTGTGTTCAATTGTATATCCTGTCAGCTTGTCACAAATTTTGTTCCATCTGGAAGTAACAAACCAAGGTAACTTTATGTTGTTGAAGGCCATTACAGCTACATTGGAGTCAGATCTGGAGCACACTTGAAAATGATTGTACTGCCCATTCACCTGCACATATAATAGCCATGACTTCTGCAAAGAAGTTTGTAGCTAATCCAACTCCACCAGCTACTGCAATCAGAAATTCCCTCCCTTTTCTTGCTACAAATCCATAACCTACCATACCTGGATTGTCTTTAGAGGCTCCATCACAACATATCAATATAGTAGATGGTTCTGGCAAAGTGAAGTGAACTTCCATTACTTTGAGATTGCAAGTTTTCCTGTACTTTAACTTGAAGAAGCTTAATATTTGAAAATCATAGTCTTCATTTTTCATTGTACCCTTCAGTCTGAACTCACATTCATTTGTTAAGAAGACAATCTTCTGTTTGATACTATCCAGACTTGAAATTTCTTCATTAAAGACCAAATTGTTTCTGAAGAACCAAATCTCTCTTAAAGTAATAAAAGCAGCTGCTATCCAAATTTATTGAATGACAGAACTTTTATGCTTTGCAAGACTCAATATATCATGGAAGGAAATTGGATTTTTGAAGTGGAAGATATTACCAATCCAATGCCACGGCTTGACACTAAATGCACAAGACCAAAAGATATGATCAAGAGTTTCTTCTTCAGTTTTGCATATGTAGGATATGGAGGCTAATTGTATCCCCTTTTTCTTCAAATCGTCTTTAGATGCACATATATTTCTTGCAATTTTCCATATTATGCTTTTCATTGTAGGATGAACACATGCTTTCCAGAGTATTTTAAAGTCATTCATAACAGGGAATTTTTTCCTTATACATTGAACAGCTGAGGATACACTAAAATTACCTGTAACTGTGCCACTCCATATTTGTTTATCTTTTTGGCCATCTGGTGTAGGTAATTCATGAATTTCAAAGAAATCCAAAAATTCAGTTGGAATGTGCCATTCACTATTATATAAGAGAGAGATGACCTTAAAGTTTGGTTGCTGCTGAATGAATGCATTATTAGGATGAAGTAAGCTGAGAGGTTTATTCTTGATCCAAGCATCTTCCCATACATTGATACTTTGACCATCACCAACAATCCATCTAGAGTGAGATTTGACATCTTGTAGAACACTCTTAATTCCAGGCCAAACAAAGGATTTTTTGTGATAAGAAATTCAGTCACCATTTTTCTTCTTAAATTTAGCTTGAAATAATAAAGACCATTCCTCTTCACCTTGTTGTATTTTCCAAGCTAATTTTATTAATAAAGCTGTATTTATTATGCAAAGTCTTCTTATGCCCAAACCACCTTCTTCCAATGGAGAGCATACCTTGTCCAATTGAGAGTAATCAGTTTTCTCACATTTGGATCTCCTGACCAAAGAAAGTTCCTAATTATTTTTTCACATTCTTTTAGCACACTCATAGGCCATTTATAGATAGACATGTTGTAAATAGGGATGCCGCAGAGAACTGTTTTAATTAAAATGAGTCTTTCTTAGAATGCTAGCATTTTACCCTTCCAACCAGCTAGAGAATGTTGTAATTGTTCAACCACACTCCATACATGGAAGGATTTAACTCTACCTGAGAAAAGCATGACACCCAAATATTTATCTGGAAAGGAAGATAATTGCATCTGGCAAGCTGCAGCTATGGATTCTTTTCTGATATTTGATGTTCCTCCTACAAAGCATTTAGTTTTAACAGTGCTTATTACTTGACCAGAAGCATCTTTATATTCAGAGAGAATCTTCATTAATCTATTGATATTTCTTTTATCTCCATTGCAGAACAGCAGCATATCATCTGCAAAGAAAATATGAGTGGGACAGATGCCATTTCTATTTACCATAGGAAGCAGTTTTTTGTCATATACCATTTTGTTTAGTGTTCTGCTTAGGACATCCTCAGCTATGATAAATAATTAGGGAGATAGGGGGTCACCTTGTCTGAGCCCTCTACTTGTTGAGAAGTAGCCAGCAGGTCCACCATTTACCAAAACAGAGATTCTTACAGAAGAAAAAAGGGTATGCAACCATTTAATGAACTTGTCAGAAAATCCCAATCTGTGTAAGACCTCAAATAGAAATTCCCAACTGATGGAGTCAAAAGCTTGAGTAATATCTATCTTTAATGCAACATTTCCTCCTCTTCTAGATATGTCTATCTCATTCACCAATTCTAAGGCTAGCAGTATCTGTTCTTGAATGTTTTTGCCTTTAATATAAGCTCCTTGTTGAGGAATTATGATCTTACTTAGTAGACTGCTTAATCTCATGGAAATAATTTTGGTAAATATCTTGAAAAATAAATTTGCTAAATCAATTGGTATGTATTGCTGAGGCTTCTTAGCATTTTGTACTTTAGCTAGCAGCACTAGGAAATTTGAGTTTAGTCCATTTGGTATGAAAGACCTCTGCCAGCAATATTGAATAGCTCTTGTGACTTCATCACCAATTATATTCTAGCATTTCCTATAAAACAAGCCACCAAAGCCATCTGGACCTGGAGAGCTATTAGGATCTAGATCATTAATAGCAACTTTAATCTCATTTGCAGAGGGAGTTGCATCTATAAAATGTTTGTCACCATTGCTTAGTACCTCAGGGATAATATTCATTAAATCATCTGACATTTGCACTTCTGAGAATTTGAATTTGTCCTCAAAGAATTTAACTAGTGTGTCAAATATTTCAGACTGAGTTGCAACTATAGAGCCATTTGCAGTTTCAATTTCAGAAATGGAGTTGTGAGCATTTCTGATCTTCATATTTGTATGGAAGAATCTTGAATTTGCAGCACCTTCCTTTAACCATTTGATTCTTGACTTTTGATGGAGAAGTTCTCTTTGTTGATTAGAAATCATTTCTTGAATACCTCTAGCTGTCACCAATTTGTTCATTAAATGAATGCTCTTTGGATTGTTATCAGATAATAAGGAAGCAGAAAGTACTTCTTTATCTGCTTGTATCATCTTAGAATTAAGATCAACAAAGACTTCCCAATTCCACTTCTTAAGAATAAATTTTATATTTTTGAGTTTCTTCATAAAAACAAAAATAGGTGTGCCTTGTACTTCTAATTTCCATGCAGTTTCAACTACTTGCAAGAATGACTCATGAGTGGACCATACCTTAAAAGATTTGAATGGAATGTTCCGTGGCTTAGGAAATGATTTATTAGCTCCAGTTAATGGACTATGATCTGAAATTCCTCTAGTGCCCACATTATACTCCCAGTTAGGATATAATTCCAACCATTTAACATTGTATACTGCTCTATCCAGATTGCAGAGAATTCTATTTATACCCACTCTATTATTGCACCAAGAAAATTTGATTCCAGTTCTTGGAGCAGGGATTAACCCACAAGTGCTGAGGCACTGATTAAAATCTAACATAGCTTCTCTTAAAGGGTTTCTGCCACCTTTCTTCTCATCCAAACTTAAAACTGCATTGAAGTCACCAATTACAAGCCAAGGAAGATTGTAAGAGCTAATTACTTCTAATTCTTGCCGTAAAATTTTTCTGTCCAAAGTATAGTTAGCACCATGAACACCAATGACAAGTGTACCTCCAACATCCACTGTAATAGTTTGTCTTGTGACAGAAATAACCTTAGGATCTTCAATTGATGCATTCCAGCACAACCAAATGTTTCCTTTTCTTTTAGAAGTATTATTGTGAATTAAAGTACATTTCATACCTATTAACCTCATCATTCTTGCATATTTTGAATTAGCTTTAACTTTTGGTTCAACTATCCAAACCAAAGAAGGACAATTTTTTTTTAACTAATCTCTGAAGTTTATCAGTGGCTTTATTTCTTCTTAAGCCTCTGATATTCCAAAAGAGTACTCTCATTTAGAAGGGAATTTTTGAAGAGGAGGGCTCTTCTTCCCATTGTCACTTTTATTTGCAGCTTGTCTTCTAGTTGTAACATTTGGCAATTCATGCTTTTTAGCAACTTCCAGAATAACTTCTTTAACAGCTGGTGTAACTTTGATATTAACACTTGATGTAAACCCATTATTTTGTATTTTGCTCACTTCAGTAGGAGGAACCTCTTTTGCATCATGGATTACTTTGACTACATTAGTGCTTGAAGATGAAGTAATATCTAACATCTTGTTCACTTCAAGAGGAGAAAAATCATTGATAATATCAATTGGAGTATCTATTTCCTTAAAAACTTCATATCTTCCTTAAGATAATTCACTTTATTCTAATTCATCATGAGCTGGTGGAGGAAGCATTAAAATTTCAGTAACATTTTCTTCTTTATCAGGGAAACAAATATCAAAACCAATAGTAGATGAATCTTATTTATTCTTGTTTTTTCTCTTGCTTTTAGTGCCTGCTACATTGGTATTTGAAGGAGAACCATTATCTTTAGCTGCCTCTTGTTGAGCTGATTCTTTCCTTTTAACTCTACATTCAACAGCATAATGACCAATAATTTTGCAATGACTACAAAATTTAGAGGCCTTAGGCATCTGAATTCTTTGATAGAATCCTCCATATTTGGTCTTTACCAAAACCTTATCTGGAATAGATTTGTTTAAGTCTACTTCCACAAGAACACAAGCATAGTAACCTATTTTCCTCTGCAAAGTTACATCATCAACTTTAACAGGTCTTCCCAGAGCTTTACCAATATCCATTATAATCTTTTCTTTCCAGTATTCAATACTTAAACCAGGTAAATGAAACCAAACAAAAGCAGAAGAGGTTTTTTGATAAGCTGGTTTAAAATTTGGCTCCCAATTTCTAATTTTAATACTTTGAGATTCAACTTCCCAGTAACCAGACCAGATATGGTGTTTATCTTCCTTATTAGCCAATTTAATCACAAAGAAACCTTTACCTTAAGGGATAAGTTGAAAACTACCTTGAAGATTCCATTGAGATTGCAGAGATTTAGCTGCAGTTTCTAGCGAAAGCTTTGAGAAATCAAATCTACCAATGAGATTAAATTTCCATTCATCAAGACACTCATCAATATCTTCATCAGAAATACAAACTTCAGGTTCATTGCCTTTTGTAGCAGCAAAAAAACCAGATCCAAAAGTATTGTCCATCGGTCACAATTAGGATGAAATTGAACGAAGATTTAAGTGAAAAAAGAAATTATAGACCACATTGAAACACCAATCATTAATGGAAGTAGACGAAATCACCTGAATTAATGAAGATCGAGTACAGAAATCGAAAAATGGTAAGAAAAAAATCTCTGAGTTCGTCGCCCGATTCGCAGAGCACGACTCACCGATACAAACATCCAATATCATTTGTTGAAACAATATGATAATCTTGGTTTTCTACTATTTTAAATGAAGATTTGTTTATTTTTATAAGGATTGTTGGTATTTTATTATATTTATGTGCAAAAAATGTTTGATATACATATTATAGGTATAAAATTCGAAACAAAATTTCGGTAGTTACTCCGATATTTCAACCGAGATAAAGTTGTCCCAGTGTCTCGGTCCTGACCGAGACGGAGAGAAATCCTGGATTGACTACATTGGTCAGAACCTACAATTCTACATCCAACCCTATGAACGTTTGTTCATAATGACAAAATACAGGAGTGCGTCAATGTTTAACTCCCTTTATTATTTTAGGAAAAATGACATAAGAATATCTTTTTTTTTACGATGGTACAGTGTTTATATGTAGGAAGCCTGTTTTAAGGCATACATCAAAATTTCGAGGCATATAAGATGATTTTCCTAACTGGGGTGTGCTTCTAAGAGGTACCCTAGGATAGAGAAATTATTAGTTACCCTTGATTAATTTATTTAGTTTTAATGTATTCTTCCTTTTCTCTTCCCTGCACCATTCGATCGCTAACCGACTTCGATTTTGATCGTCGTCGACTGTAGTGAAGAAAAGGGAGATGAAGCATAAAAAGAATTGAGATAAGTTGTAAAGCGAGAACCAGATCCTCTTTATAGAGAAACGTATAATAAAAAGTATCCATAACCACATATCTTATTTTCTAGTAGTTGATTAATAGATTAGGTTTAAATTATAAAAAAACTGATTTTTTTTTTCAATTATCAGCTGAACTGGTCATTTTTTTTTCATTCTGAGTATGCTGATGAACAATTCAACTGATAATTAAACACGAAAATGTAGACGAACTTGAAGAAAGACACTGGGTTTGGTTGTCATATTTTTTGTTCGAACCAGCCGAACCTATTTTTGGCGGTTACCGAGTGAAGTTCGGTTAATAACTTATTAGCCAAACCTAGGCTTCGATTGACAAGTTATCAGCTGAATTTCTCATTGTTCTTCATATACCCAGAGGTTCGGATGATAACTTGTCTGCCGAACCAAGTGTGTGGTAAATAAAAGAAATTACAAAAAATAAAACATAAATAAAGGTAGTTTTGCATTAAAAATATATATATATGGATAAGCGGCTTTATTTGATATGCTTCAAAAAAATTATGTATGCCTAAAAATAGGTTTTACAAGTAAATATGTTAAAGCAATGCTCGGTTAAACCCATACGTTTTCTATCTCAAGCTTGTTGTCAATGTTAGATGATCAAAATTATATCTTGATTTCTAGTCTACTAAGTCAAGTCTCGGACTAGGTTAGAATTTTGTAGTTGAGTATCAAACATCACCCCTTGAAGACTGAAGATCGACGAAGACATTTGGAGAACTTCTGTATCAGGTATGTGAAGACCAAACCATTCTATTTTACTCACTATCGTACTATTCCATCATTTGGAGACGATGTGGTATAACTTATAGTAGATTTATAAAGAATAGATTTCGAGTCAAGCTTGTCTTGTTAAAAATATCGAAATATGATTCTATGCAAAGATGTTCAACGATCCTTAACAATATTAGTTCGAAACGATTTATTTTGCGCACATTAATTTGTGGATCGATTGAAAATTGCACAACAAATGATTTCATCATTGATGTGAGTTTTAATTGTAGTGAAAGTGATGAGTAAAGTTCGTTCAACTCGGGCTTGTGAAGGATTTTTGAAAATTAAATAAAATTGTTTCAATAATAATAAGAAAGTACCGAGACTCTGGATTCCACCATTGACCAATTATTTGATAAATTCTAATCAATATTCATGCAATATTTTTCTTTAAGTTGACTCTAATATTTTCCTATAATATGGTTCTTGAAGTAATAATTGTAAGCACGAAGCATGAAACATCAAAAGTATTAAAACTAAGCATGTCCCATCAAAACACTTCACAACTACTCAATAAAAACCAATTTTTCTTTTAAATTCTATGCAAAAAAATCATGTAAAATAATTGCAATAAATAATAAAAATAGAATTATACCACTTTTCATGGAACAATGGCTTCCTCCGTCGCCTCGGCTAAGGGGTTTAGCTCCTCATATTAATCTCTTGCTCAAAATACATCTTTGGTGTTCAAAAGTTGATTAAAAGAGTGAAAAGTTCTAAACAGCGGGTTCTGTAACGAATATAATTGTTACGAAACCTATTTCTACAGCGGGACTATTGCGAAGCGAAGATAACTGTTGCAAAAATTGTTACAAAAGGTTTAAAATTTGAAAGTTACGGTCACAGAATCTGCGACTTTCTTTTTCTGCTGTTTATGTTCTTCTTCTTCTCCGGCCACGGCTTGCACCAGCAGAAACGTGATTTCTTCCAATGGTTTTTCTAGCTTCTCTAAGGCTCTAAACTTCCCCTAACTTCTTCCTTTCCTTCCTAGGACCCTAACCAACCCTTTTATACATAGTAGAGCAAATAAAATTCGAGAATAAACTTGGTTTTTTCCTCCACAGCACGTTAAGTTATTTCTTTTTTTTTTCTTCTGTTTCACGTGCATTCGATTGTACAAACTCATCCCTTGATAGAAACAAGTCCTTAATAAGAGTTTCCTTCCTCTTCTTCACGTAAATTTCTAAAAAATAAACCAAGAAACTTCCCAAAAATAGAACGTGATATTTTAACCATTTTTCGCTTCCAATTCGAGTTCTAGCCACTTTGGATCCATTCCAACACCCTTACCTCGCCTGTTAGGTCCATAGGAACAAACCCAATCAAATTCAGCCCTTTAATCTCCCTAAAAATCGATCAAAAATTTATCCCAAAAATCGTCTGTGAGAAAAAACGAATTCCCGCCATTTTTGAATATTTGAAAACGTGAAGAAATTTGTCCTCCCCCTATCCAGTCTCGGTCTGTGCTTAGCAACTGCTTGGAAATGGGTTACCCCTTATCCAAAATGAGAGTCCGAATAGCAAATGTCCTCCCAGGAGCCTTTAGCAACTTTTCGAGCCAATTTTCCCGCAAAAGCCTATTCCTCCAAAATACACCTACAAGGGATAAAATATCAAAATTAGTACAAAAATGGGTACTAATACTATACATAAAAGAGATGAAAATAGACACATAAATGCGTCTATAAATACCCCCAAACTTATTATTTGCTAGTCCCGAGCAAATTAAAATTACAAAATAAAATCCTAACTCACTGTCGCAGGCATCGTCGGTTGCACTTAGCATGTGCAACAAGCCTTTAAACCCCTAGGTGGCCCTAGTGGCCGAGTTATAGTCTCGGGAGGGTTTACCAGAGGTGTACCCACAAAACCTTTACTCCAGACCCTAGCTATCTACGCAGAACCTTGGAATGCACTAAAGAACCTCCTTGGTTGGCATACTTATTGATTACGGGAGGAAGTACCCTGATGCGAAATTCCAATTGCTGTATACAAGTTTGCACTCGAGTATACTAAAATTCATATATAAGTGACAGAGCTCTACTAAGATAGTTGCACTATGGACATCAATATCCGGAGTCAACAAATCACATGGAAAGATTAAGATATGGATATAGAAAAATGTAGTTGGTTTTGATGTTGACTAGGTGAACGGTGTTTTCTCATATCTGTCTGAAGGCCTCCACCAAGATGAACCTATCCTAATGGACTGAGATACCGGTCAGACTAATATCAACACAACTGGCATATACAAGGGAACCAGTGGTCGATAATCCTAATTCTAGATCAACTCGTCTGGCATATACAAGGGAACCAGCGGTTGATTTATTGAACACACATTTATTTATTTAATTATTTTTTTTAATTTTTCTTTTTAACGACATGATTAGATCTTTTGGATCCAAGCGCATGCTTCTTGTCAGCAGATTACATGGTAATTCCCGTGGATCCTGCGTTCCACGCTTGTTTAGGCGACGGAGACAGGGAGAACACACACATATTGCTATCCAAGTGTTATTTATTCCGATTGGTCTAATTGGTCTGGTCT
>JAJJMB010017331.1:1860281-1939664 GCA_023531105.1 Papaver atlanticum
TTTTTTTTTTTTTTTTTTTTTTTTTTTTTTTTTTTTTTTTCTTCATGGTATCTCAATCACTCTATTTCACCCTAGTATTGGTAACAACTTGAATCGTGAGCCCCACCTAATCACTTAGAGAAACATATTTTTAAAAGAAAAGAAAATAAAATAGAAATGAAAAGGACTCAACGAGATATGGCGAAACTATCATGTTATTTCTAACACCTGAGCTCTGTGCTTTTATGAATAGACTCTTATAGATGTTTCCATCTAATCAGATTGGTCCCTCAACTCTTAAACCAAAATGCTTCCATCCACTTAGATTGGTTAGTGCCATCCTTAATAGGCATAAATTTCTAGGCTCTGGGGTTTATTATGCAACTAAAAAGTTTCTCCCAGACCCCCAAACTTAAATCTAACATTGTCCTCAATGTTCTAAAGATAAAATTAAAAGCATGAACAAGGAGAAACTGTTACCATTTGAAGAAAAAGAGTTAAGGAAAGATATTACCGTGTTGCATGAATCATGGGTTACCTCCCAAAAAGTGCTAAGTTTAAATTCTTCAGCCAGACATCGAGTACCATAAAATGGCTAATTCCCTTTCAAATCATATATCAGTAGTCGAAATAACTGTGGGTCATCAGAACCAAATAGCACTGCCACTAAAATGAGACAACTGCACAGGACTAGAAAAATTAACAGACGGAGCACAACCTTATTGAAAGTTTCTTGCAAGACAACTGGACCTATCTGGGGCGCCCACTTGGGCTTCATATGGATGTCTTGACAAACAGATTTATCCGAATAACGGGTCTCTAATAGATGGATTTCCTCTTGGATAGTATCGGGAGGATCGGGTTGTGGAGTCTGAATAGACTCAAGTAATACCTCAAATGCACTAGGCTCGAGTCCCAAGTTAGGGACTTCTAATGGGGAAACTTGACGATCAGTAGAACCATCACTACCCCCAAACTTAGGGTAATCACTACTCTCCGTAAGACCTTTAACTATGTCTTGAATTTCTGGATCGTCAGAGTCTTTAAAATACTCAAGAGCTTCTTCCAGTTCTAAAGTTTGGTCTTCTATCTCACCTAAGATAATTGTCTCATCAAATTCATCTAAAGAATGACCAAACAAAGTGTCGTCCCAACTATCCTGAACTAGATCCTGAACCAAAGTACTAATCATATTCACTTCCTCTAAATCAGAAGGTTGTCTAGTAACATTAAAGACATTTAGTTCAGTGGTCATATTACCAAAGGATATGTTCATAAGTCCGGTCCTACAGTTGATAACGGCATTAGACGTGGCTAAAAATGGGCGACCTAAAATCACCGGTATTTGATTCTCTTGGTCAGGGACAGGTTGTGTATCTAGGACTACAAAATCCACAGGATAAATAAACTTGTCGACCTCAATAAGAACATCTTCTATCACACCACGAGGAATTTTAACAGACCTATCAGCTAACTGCAGTGTTATCTTGGTGGGTTTCAATTCACCAAGTCCCAGTTGTAAGTACACATGGTACGGAAGTAAGTTCACACTAGCTCCTAAGTCAAGTAAAGCTTTTTCTACCCTGTGTTTTCCTATCGTGCAAGCAATGGTAGGGGCACCTGGGTCTTTATACTTAGGAGTTGTGGTGTTCTGAATGATCGAACTTACATGACATGCTAAAAAGGCTTTTTTAGGGACACTAAGCTTTCGCTTTCGCGTACACATATCCTTGAGGAACTTGGCATAAGCCGGAAGTTGCCTAATTGCTTCTAGTAACGGAAGGTTTATGGTAACTTTCTTAAAAACCTCCATAATGTCATTAAGACTTCATTGATCACTCAAACACTTATATATGCACATCATGATTAAATTCTTAGGTGTTTAAATGAACATCAAATTGTTTTAGTTCTTTGGCATACTTGCCCGCCAAACAGAAAAATCATTATACACGGTTCCAGAACCTGTTCCTAGTTTATATTCTTCAATTGTATTTTCAAGACCTAAAGTGTTTGCTTGATTCTCAATTTATCTTAGCTTGATTTCTAAGAAACCCATGGTCCTTGAAAAACTATAAATAGAAACGCTCTTTCAACTGGGAAAACCAATCCCTGACACTTTGTGTCCTAGTTGATTCTAGAGTCGTCCTTTATAGACCTAGGTTTCCTCTGAGAAAAATAATTAGGTCTACGACTAAAAGAATTCTCTTTGAGAATTCATTAAGCCAGGTCCGACTATCTTTACCTTGATAGTTCATGTATCCTGATCTTGCTTTAATGTTATCGAGGTTTTCGTAATCTCTTTCAGGAAAGATAGATAATAATCACAAAGTTTTCTTCCTCTCAGACTTTGTGATTCCTCAAAATAGATATCTGAAAACTGATCTTAATTGATTTTTTGAAAATTGTTCCTAAGAGCTGGTTACGAATCTAGGCTGCTCTTCCGGAGTCATAAGTTCCGTATTTGTGAGGTTAGCTAGCTTTGTATTTTGCAAACAGATTTCCTCACCTTGATATTTAATTTAAATGAAAATCAAATAGGATTATCTGTTAGAGGCGGATTGGTGTCAAAAGTCTTCACTTAGGTTGAAGCAACTCTTAGGTTTTAAAGGACGTCAGCTAAGGGAATCAATTACGTAGATCCTTGCGAGGTTCAAGAGACATACAAAGCGCTACTGTAACTGAATCGCTTAGAGGGTGGATTCGGTCTCAACTACATTCCAGTTCGAAGTATGATAAGAGGCTAGTGTATATAGCGTCTTAATACAGTATGGTGTTCAAATCTGGACAAGGTCCCAGGGTTTTTCTGCTATTGTGGTTTCCTCGTTAACAAAACTTTTATTGTCTTGTGTTTTTCTTTTTTCGCATTATATTGTTTATCTTTATAATTGGAATTACAAAGGTTTGTATGTATTCAATCTAAGTAGATACGTCCGCTTAATTGTAATCAATTACGAGACTAGTTTTTTGTAGAATTCGTATCTTGAAAGATAGATAATAAGGTTAATCACTTGGCAGAATTCCCACAATTGTAATATAGATTTTTTTGATTAATAACCACAAAAATATACATCAAATTGAGATATACTTCAAAAGAAATAAACAATCAAACAGAGAATGAGTTATTATATTTCCTCGAGATAGTTAGTTTTTTTTCTTTTTTGATAACGAACTAACCAATACATTCATATCAAAAGATTGATTATATGGTGACTTTCAAGAGAAAGTAAATCAAATAACAAAAAACTTAAAAACCAATTACAAAGAAAGATACAATAAGCAAGAAAATCGAGAAGATAAAAATCGAAATACCGCGATAATCGTACCAAATTCTTCTTTGGAAGATAGAGAGAAGGAATGGTGTTAGGATTTAAATCCAACTATTTTGGATTTTATTCTTCTTGAATAAGAGATGCTCTTGTGAAATAAGATTAATTTGCCAAACTACTTGTGATCTTGCCAAGAATAATCAAGAGAAATCCTTGTCAATCTCCACATGCTTGAACCCAAATTAGCGAACCACAAACAAAAATTCACTGACGGAAAGAATTCCATAAAAAGAGAAGGCCGGTACCCACGAAAAGGGAAGGCGAGAACCGCTAAAAACGAAAGCTAAACCTAATTAAGAACAAAAACACACCGTAATAAAATAGACAGAAATATGGCTAGATCTAAAGAGAACAACTACAATCACTAAAACCTAACTAGAAATCAAAAAACTAGAAGTCTTTGCTCGTATGTAGCTGCAAAAGGGTTAGAACTGAGCTAGAATTTGAAGGAGGTTGTTTTTTTTTTCTTTCTTTCTGGAGAAGAGGAGAGAGAAAATAATCCCTCGAGATAGTTAAAATGAGAGAGACAAAAGAGATAGATAGTCGTTTGACTTATGGTTAGTATGGTAAGACAAGTATCACCAAAACATTGGAGCGCACAAAAGACTACTAGTAAAATCAGTACACACGAGCAATCGTTATATATATGAAATAGTTAGCATCAATTACTGGACTTATGGTTAATACGGTGAGACAAGTGTCACCAAACCATTGGAAGGCACAGAGGGCACACGGTATTATGGTTAGACGATTCTAACAAGAAAAGAGTTCATAATGTCAAGTGGACAGTGATTTCTAAAACAAAAGAGAAAGGTGGTCTAGTTATTAAAAGGACTAAGCAAGTGAATTTGGCTTTGATAAAAAAAAATGGTGGTGGCGATTTGGTTTAGAGAAAAATGCGTTGTGGAGGAAGGTTATAGTCGAGAAATTTGATGAAACATCCACCGGTTGGAAAACTCTCCAACCCAAAGGATCAAAAGGCGGTAGTTTGTAGTTTAATATTTACAATAAGCTAGAAGATTTCAATAAAAGTATAAGATTCAAAATTGGAGCGGGAAACGAACTAGATTTTGGGAAGATGTTTGGCTTGGTGATGGAAGATTGTGTGAAATGTTTCCTTTGGCATTTAGAGCTTCAAAAACTAAAGAGTTTGTTATGGCTAATATGTATTAAGTTAAGGAAGGTGGTGTAAGATGGAAATTTATTTCTAGATAATGATATTCACAAAAAATCTCAAGTGAAGTCTTATCTATATCAAATCTTTTTTTATCCGATTTTTATTCATGAAGGTGTTTTGGATACATGGATATGCATTGAAAGTGATCATGGTCAATATACAATTAAAGGTGGAATTGGAGAAGAAGGGGATCAAGGTGAGTGAGCCGAATTATCCAACCAATATTGTTTGGAGCCGTGAGTTCCCTCACAAAATCAATTATTTCTTTAGCTTCTTTCTCATGATAGGATAATGATGGCGGATAAAATTTTAAGAAGAGGTATGGATGTTTCTAGTGTTTGTCGATTATGTGAGGAATATAATGAATCGAGCTCGCACTTGTTCTATGAATGTTGGAGAATCCGGAAAATATGAGATTATTATTTTGAAGGGTGCCACTTTTAATAGACATATGACCCTAGTATCACTACATTTATGAAGGCTTGGAAGTTTAGTTGAGGAGATAAAAAACTTAGTCGAATATGGAATAACATTCTAGTTACTATATGGTGGTGCATATGGAAAGAGCGAAATGCAAGAATCTTCAATAACAACATAAAATACTTTGGCAAGCCTCATCGGAGAGAGCACGTGGATGTTAGTGCTTAAGGAAATCATGGTGATTTTGACTTCCGTAATTTTTATGGTTTTTACTTGGATTGCCGAATTCCCTTTCGGTTCCCCATTTTGTTCAGCTACAACCATTGGGTTGTAGTACCCTCTTAAGTGTCTCTTTTCAATTAATTTTCTTTTTGACGGATCAAAAAGAAAGAGAACTAAAACTACTAAGGCCTTCATTAGACCGACCGAGCGAAGCGAGGGAGAACTCTATATATGGTGACTTTATGTTAATGTGAAGCATGATTTTTTTTTCCAATTAAACACAAAAGATTGGATTTGGTTTAACGATGGAAAGGAGGACGCTGCCCCTCCTTTCCTCCCTTAAATAGACGTAAATAAATACAATGTTAAGGAAATTTTTGTAAATGAAAAAAAACAGAAAACCGGAATCGAGTTAGAGGTCCTGGGGTCGAATCCTGGCCACCTCCAAAAAATTTCATTTTTCCTCCCTTCTCCTTCCTCCTCTCGATTTCTCTGTAATTCCTTCACCACCATCTCTGCTACGCTATTCCTTCACCACCACCTCCGTCGTAACCCGCAACACCACCTAAACATCATACACAAACCATTACACCCCAGCAAGGAAGCAACACCACCACAACCATTACATTCTCAACATTCAGGTTCATCTTCTCAATTATCACCACCACCGGCCTCTTCCTTCACCTCCGTCAATTCCAGAACCATCACCACCATTAGAAACCGTAACCAATACCATCACCAACAAATTATAAAAACCACCTGTCTCTTCCTTCGTTCTCTTTTCACCAGCAACGCCATCACCACCACGGCCAAATTTCATGAAAATTAAAATTATAAGAAATTCGAGATTAAATACATCGAAGGCAAAGAAAAATCTCAAATTAATGGATCTCATAGAACTGCATCAATTTCATTTCGATTTCTTCAATGTTCAAAAAAATTTGAAACCACAAATATTCACCAAATCATAAAATTTCGATCAAAACAGTTCATACCCCAAGTTTGATACAAGAGGAACAATACAAAGTACAAATTGCAGAAATGGTACCTCTTAATTCAAATTTGAAGAAATTCAAATCTGTAAAAAAAAAATAGAGTAAACATATACTAATAACTAGCAAAGGTTTCTTAAGCTTTGATCGACTCAGTGAGTCACACCCGATTTCTCGATTTCTCAAATCTCAGTTCAAACTCAAACCCTAATAATTCTTCAATCAACCAATTTCTGCACCTGGTTGTTCAATTCAACCAACACCATTACTGTTCCTCCCAATTCCTTGAGTACCCATCTATTTATTCTCTAAAACCTCGTCGATTCTTCATTCAATTATCAATCACAGAAATTGGATTTGTAGTTGATGTTCTTCTTTTTCTCATGTCACGAGAAAGATATTGGATTTTTAATTGGATTTGTAAACTGTTTTATCTTTTGCAGAAATTAGATTTGTAATTGAACAGACCAGAGAAGAGAGATACAAAGGAAGAAGACTGCCTTCTCTCTGTTTTAAGTTAACAAGAGGTTTTAAATGAGATGCAATCATTGCCACATATTTTAACTTTTTTTTTATTATTTTTATTATTTTTTATGGAAACACGGTCTTTGAAGAGACCCTAAATTTTATTTATTCGACTACATAATTCAAATCGAGCTTTGAAGGATTACATTGATCAATTATATCACTAAACTGGAAATCCAAATCCACCAAAAAAAAACATAATAATAGGATAAACAAACAAGTCCTGATAGTATTGTGAAAAAATGTTTAAAGACCGATAAACAAGTCCTGATAAACCGGCGTAAGTTGCTTGCCGTAGTGCAAGTTGTGCAAGGCTTGACAAGCCGGCGTAAAAACTATGTTATATTTTTTGGAGATATTCTCTAGTCGACCCGGTACTTGCTACTGGAAAAGACTTTGGATTTGGATTTGGAAACAAGTCCTGATAAACAAACATAAAATACCATCAGACCGATCAGAAAACCATAAAAAATGTTTAAAGACAATTTATTTTATTGAAAGATAAATATATACAAGGAAATAAACTCGATCCGTCGGGTAGATCTGAAAAATCAAACCAAAACTGGACGAATCAAGGATCTAAGTTTTGAAGAAAATAGTTTTTTTCCTTCTTTGGTTTCAGAGAGAAAAGGGGGGAGAGAAAGTCGTGTGGGGAAATCCACATATTTTTAACATTAAGTGATGGTCACGCATGTCTTTAACCATTATCTTTTACCAAACGTTTTTTTTTTAAAGCAATTTTGATATACATTAAATTCCTATGCTAACACGATTTTGTTTAGGGTTTGTATAAGAATATCATGACGAAATTACCCTTGGCAAACACGTGTCGCCAAAATTTTAGAAATTGCTTTACATCTCTTTACAAAGAAATATAATATATTTATTTGAACATTTCTTTGCTTTACAATTTCACTTTATAAATTTACACGTTCTACTCCGTGCCATTATGGCGGAATTAAATTGTGAGTACAAAAATTTAGCTTTGCGTCAATTTTTTCGGTCGGCCGTCTCAGCGGTCATCTAGTTAGGCCTAATGTTGCATCATATTACGGCAAGGTGATGTATGCTTAGCCTAATAACCACTTAGTCAGCCTTTCACGTTTTCATATCGGAAGTACAAGATGCAAAATAACAAGGAGCAAATTATCATTTACTTTAAGTATCCATCAAAGATGGAGAGGACATAGGCGAAAGAACATCAACATACATATATATCCCACGCATGAGTACTAAAGACTTCTCGGTTTTATTTGGCATAAACATAAACCGCTAAGCATCCGACCAAGTACTTACCAAAAAAAGAATAAAACATCTGACCAAGTGATCTCCGGTTTTGTTTTTACATAATTAGTTTACATAACTAGTAACTAGACAGAGTTTTTATATTTTTATATTTTTGATTTTTTCTGAAGCTTAACTAAATAGATACGAGGTTTCCTTTATACTTACTTCGAAAACTTCTGACACATTTAATTCAACAATATTATTATTTTTTCTTACGAGGTTTCCTTGGTACTGATTTTTTATATATAAGCATCACATATGACTAAGCATCAGACCAAGTAATATCGAGCTCGCCCCAGTCTTCACTAGGAACACCCAACGCTTCCCAAACTGCAGCGGAGGCATCAACAATATTATTACGGCACGGTGGTTGATAAGCATGCTCCTCGTCACAACCCATGGTTGAGTCACACTCATCAACCACCATAGCTACCACACTCCGCCCGTTGCCTTCTATGGTTATTGAACGCAGACATCGTTCTCGATTGTTAAACCATCCAGTTGATAACGCTACAACTGGAGTATCATCAGAATGAAATTGACCATCACATGCTGATGCCCCGCCACCATCTCCGCCTTCCTCAAAACTGTTTATCGTCAAGATAGCTCGTTGATCTGTGGGTGAACACGTAAAAGTTTGGTAAGGTTCTCCTGGTTTACAACAGTCAGCATCCAAATCTGTATTGCATTCACCTGATGGAGGTTCTACACCTATGAGATTTGCACTAGGTTCACATGTTTGTGCCTGGACTCCCCCCGAAATCAAAATCGCTGTAAGGAAAACTAATACTGAATTTACATTGAATGATGAAAATGAATTCATATTCTCTCTTTTCCTTCTTTCTTACTTGACTATTTGATGTGTATAAAAGCTCAAACGGTTATGGGGATATTTATAGATGCAGATTGCCTAGTTATTGGTTAACAATTTTTTAATATGGTCGATATGTTTTAACGTTGGTTGGTTGCTTGTTAATGTGGGTTAGTTGCACGTCATTAATTTTAGTATGAATGTTTAAATGATAATGACTCCAGTTGAAAACCTTGAACAGATTTGATTAATGCCCAAATGATCATTTTTTTTATTTTTAAGTATTAAGTGTGTTCCTCCGTGTACCCCTAAAATTACAAATGATGCCTCTTTATTTATGCTCCCCTGAAACCAATTTCTTACCCCATCAACTCTGCTAATTTTGTATACCCCAAATGCATGAGATCATTGTGGAGTCGTGATTCGTGAAAGGAAACAACATCTTTTCCTGTCTGTATACCCCAAGCAAGAAGAAAATACTTCCTTATCACCGTAATTTGGGGGGGAAATTCCTATTTATGACGGAATATTAGAATTTTTATTTTACAACACGGGGTACACGTCTAAATATTTTCAATTTCTTTTCGTAAAATTTACCTTAACCGAATTCCCTAGCTAATTTTACAAATTATCCAGTACCATTACTGGTTGAATCCCACGGACAAGATGCTAAAGACTTTACCCTAATTTACCCATTTCAATGCCTGTGTTTTCAACTGTTGGATTTTAAATGTTGATTGTGTCTTTCATGATGATATCAACTGCACCTCCACTGGAATTTTTTCTTCATCAACATACTATCTCCCATCATTTCTTTATGCTTCTGCTGGTCTACAATCAATTACCAAGGTTCACTGTTCATCCCATTTGATGATCTCATCTTCTGGAATCACAATTGTTTATTCAGTTTTGGAGATGCGGAAACAATAGGTGGTAAATCTACAAAATTCCAGATAAGCTCTGAGCCTTTTTCTTGTTGTAACCAGTTCAAACCTGAATTGTAACTCCTTGTTTCCTGCAATTCTTTTGATCCCTTTTCATCCTTACATTAATGAATAGCATTCATCATGTTCTTAATTAACATTTTCTATTCTCCCATTATCCCTATAAATACTGACAAACTCCTCATTCTAATCGCTCACCCCTTTCTCTCATATCTATGTGCTATCTTGCCTTAGTGTGTATGCTCTCCTATTTTTTGTTCTGTTTTGCTTCTGGTTCTCTATGTCTAGTCGGGGATCTAGAGATGGTTTCTTCAATAGTCGTTTTAATAATCGTAGTAGGAATGCTCATCTTCCTGTGAGACAATGGAAAGATCAATTAGTTGGTACTTTTTAAACAAAAATGGATAAAAATTCCTTCTTTTTAAGAAATGCTTTAAAGTTTAGATGGGAGTTATCTGGTGAAATCTCTGTTAGTAAATTGGGTAAAGGTTTTTATCTTATTAAGTTTGAATGTAATCATGAAAAGTTTAAAGTTCTAAGGAAAGGTACTAGGATAATATGTGGAGATATTTTTATGATTCAATCTTGTAATTTCACTATCCTACCTGAAAATTCGATATGTCCTATGAGGAGTTTGAATTAACCCTTCACAACTTATATCCAGAGCAAACTAGGATAGTTAATGTTATGGAAAACACTAAGTATTTGGGAGAACTCGTTGCTTTTAATGATCCTAGACCCACTCACCATGGTTACAGCACCATGAGAATTAGCCTCAGAATTAACCTTTCAAATCCTCTTCAATTTGGCACTCTTGCTCCTAATGATATTAATGGTGTCAACTGGATTGAATTTGTGTTCCATCAACTGCCAAGACTCTTCTGCGAATTTGTCATCGTTTAGGCCATCTAGAAGAGGATTGTATTGAACAGTTCCTTCTCAATAATCAAGAAATACATATCCCAGCACCTCCTCAACCTGCTCAGCAAATCCTAGAGCCTGTTTTTGATCCAATGAATGATGATAATAGCCATGATGAAGATTACTATCAAGAAATGTTTTATAATATCGACGTGGATGCTCCTGACAGTGATTGGAGTGAATGGAACTCAGACCATATCTTGTCACCTGCATCCTCAGAGCAAAATAATTCAGCAGTCTCCTTTTCTGATGGGGAGGGATATAAGCTTCATGGATTCCACTCAGATACTTCTACTGACCCTGAAAGAACAACTTCAGATGCCATGATCATTGAAGAAAATAACATCACGGCCTACAGCAGCAAGCTATGCCATCTACGGTATCTCCATCTCCATCTCCATCTCCACCTCAGTTATCTCAACACCAGCAATTCAACCCTTCCAATTTCTTAGTCTCGGATGTTGAAGAAACGGAGCTCATTTCAGATGAAGATATTAAAGAAGGTTTTAAAGGACATTCAAGCTCTGAGACAAATCCAACCCCTAAAATACAAAACCCAGAGCAGCAAGCTTATCTTATCAACACATGAATTGGTTCTTCTTCGGGTGCTGATAACTCGAGAAAAGTTTCCTCCTCTGAACTTGAACAATGGAATTCTCTCTATCAACCAAACAAGAGGTTCAAATCTGCCTACTTCGGCCAACCATAATTTACATCCCCAACCATCTGCGACGTCACATCTGATCAGAGTCTATCTGCAAATGGAAGTCCTATTCATCTTGCACCTTCTGCAGCACCTGCCAGTGAAAGCTAGTAATACCATATCTAGTTCCAGTTATGGAACTGCCACATCCAGTCTACCAAGTGACTTATCTCAAGGGCCGGTGGATACCACCCCTACTTACTTATTTTGGTTTCGTTATCCCTCTGATCTAGCTATATAATAGAAGTCTGATATTTTTGCTTATCCCAGTATATATAGTCTTAAATGTCTTGAGCTGGTGGTTTATTCCACCTTTTTGCTGTTTCTCTCTGTGTGTGATAATATCTTTTGTGTCTGTACAAATCAGCTGTTTTTCCGTTAACTAGGAATATCTACTGTCATAGTTTTATTAGTCTTGAGCTGGGATTTCTCCCACTTTTGTTGCTGCTCTAAGTGCTTTTAACCTCTTGTGTATGTGTACAAATCTGCTAGGGGTTATAAGTGAATATGTTCAGTTACCTAGCTATATTAGTTTCGAAAGTTGTTGTTTTACTAATACTGCTTGTATCTATATCTCTTATGCCTTTTTCAGTTGTGATTTTAACTCTCTTGTGCATGTTTTCTTATCTCTGTAACTCTGTTTATACCTTCCTGGTAGATTAACTGCATTAGTATTCAATAAGATTTAAATTATAGACATTTCCATCTTGCTTCAAGTTTTAATGTTATACAGACCTCTTATTCGCTAAATCGTTATATGTTTATGGTTAAAGTCCTAACATCTGTGAACTTGCTGTAGTAAACCTGCTTTTTCTACCTTAATATTTAAACTGGATATGTGTAATCTGTGAAGTTTTACTAGTACTGCTTGTATTTATTTCTTGTGCCTATTTCAGTTGTGCTTTTAACTCTCTTGTGCATGTTTTCTTATCTCTATAACTCTGTTTATACCTTCCTGATAGATTAACTGCATTAGTACTCAATAGGATTTAACTTATAGACAATTTCCATCCTGCTTCAAGTTTTAATGTTATACAGATCTCTTATTCACTAAATCGTTGTATGTTTATGATTTAAGTCCTAAC
Source organism: Papaver atlanticum (assembly GCA_023531105.1). Taxonomy (NCBI): domain Eukaryota; kingdom Viridiplantae; phylum Streptophyta; class Magnoliopsida; order Ranunculales; family Papaveraceae; genus Papaver; species Papaver atlanticum. Next base: position 1,872,674 of record JAJJMB010017331.1, read on the forward strand.
ATTTGTGAACTTGCTGTAGCAAACCTTCTTTTTCTACCTTAGTATTTAAACTTGTTATGTGTCATCTGTGATAAGTTTTTCCTTTCATGAATGTTATATAACATAAATCTTCTGAAATATTGTAATGTTGTTATGTATTAGTTTGTGTTAAACTGAATCTGGTATTCGATCTCAATCATACTCTAATTCTCTACTTATAGTAGTTCGTTTATGTTTGATTTTCTAATCATTCCTAAGCTATACTAATTACTATAACTAATTATTCGTCTCTTCTAAATTAGCTATAAATTTTGAAATCTTATACCTTGATTATGATACATGTTTGCTAACTCTAATTTCCTCTGCTTTTCTTACCTCCCAATTTGATTTACTCCAAATTACATCTTCTACTAATACCTCAATATGCGTCACAGCACTATACAGAACTTCTAAACCTGATCTCCTAAAAATTCTTAGTACCTCATTCCCAAAATCTCACCTGAACCAGATCAACTTCAATTACAACACAACAAATGCCATCTTATTGAATCTTTCCTCCTAATCCCCAATTTTATCTCCACAATACAACTTCTGCTGTTTCATTTGTCACACACTTTCAATTCTACCTCAAATCACCAAAACCGGGCTTCAACTTCTTAAGCCCACAGTCACATATTATAGTCAGCAAAACCCAATTAAGTTTTATCACATCAACGCCAATACATCCCCCCCCCCCCCCCCCCCCCCCCCCCCCTCCATTTTACTATATATTCCTTTGCTAATTATGACTATCCTAGCTTGGAATTATTAGGGAATACACCACCTAATTCTTATACAACACCTACGTGGAATAGTTTCCCTTCACAAGCCAAGCATTATATTCCTTTCCAAAACTCTAGCAAATCATCATCATATGCAGAACCTAGCACATTCATTACAGTTAAATAATCACTTCTCTGTCCCTAAAATTGGAAGAAGAGGGGGCCTTTGTCTAATGTGGAAGGATAACCTAAATATTCAAATATTACTTCATTCACAAAACTACATTCACGCATTGGTTACCCCTCCACCTCCTGAACAACCCTGGATATGCACAGGTATTTATGGGCCACCCCACCCAGACATAAGGAGAAACTTTTGGAAAAACTTTCCGTCAATCTTCAACAACATCAACCGACTATTCCATGGATTTTGCTAGGAGATTTCAATGATATACTTGATCAATCCAGAAAAAAAGGGAGGAAAACAAGTAACATATGCTCAATCTCAACCTCTCCTCACAATGATGGATTAGATGGGATTCATGGATTTAGGATTCAGAGGCGACCCCTATACTTGGAAAAACAACCAGATGGGGAAAGACAACATTCTAGAGAGATTAGATAGAGCAATGGCAACCCATCATTGGCGTACGACAAATCCACATGCAGCAGTTACTTATCTTCCAAGAATATCATCCGAACATGCCCCAATTCTATTACAAGTAAAAGCAATAGATTGGCAAGGTACAAACAATTACAAATTTGAGCATTTATGGATATCACATCCGCAACTAAAACAGGTGGTTGATTCGGCTTGGGTACAACAACAAGATTTGGAACCTACCATAGACCTTCAATTAAAGATCATAACGAACGGCCAAACCCTCATGGGCTGGAACAAAGAAACTTTTGGCCATCTTCAAACAATGATCAAAAAATCGACGGCGAAGATAAAACAAGCTCAACATCAGTGTGCTACTCAATCGGGAAACGACTTACAATTCTGGCTGGGTCAGGAAAAACAACTAAGAAAAGATCACACAGAATTGCTACAGTGTCACGCAACATACTGGCAACAAAGATCCAGAATCCAATGGATACAATCAGGCGATCTCAACACAACCTTCTTCCATACTAAAGCAACCATCCACTGAGCATGCAACAATATACAACAACTTCAGGACCCACAAAACAATTGGGTTAATAAGAAGGAGGATGTGGTTCAACTCATTCTTGACCATTATTCCTAATAATACACGGCTCCACCTACAATCATACATGAAGAGCTTTTCACAGAAATCAATCCCAGATTAACTCCTAGACAAATGGACCTTCTTACTAAAGAGGTAACTGCATCGGAAATCAAATAAGATCTATTCTCCATAAACTCCGAGAGTGCTCCTGGTCCAGATGGTTATACGAGTAAGTTTTTCAAAAAAAAATTGGGAAACAACTCATCCTCAATTGATTGCCATGGTTCACAGTTTTTTTAATGATCTTAATATACATCCACTCATGAACCACACAAACCTAACACTAATACCCAAAGTGGAACACCCATCAAAGCCTTCTCAATTCAGACCCATAGGACTCTGTAACGTCTCCTATAAAATCATCGCAAAAATCCTAGTTAATCGAATTAGACCCCTACTCCCTTTTCTAATAAGCCCTTTTCAAAGTGCCTTCGTACCACAAAGATCAATTCATGATAACATAGCAATTGTTGGAGAGCTATTCCACCATATAAAAACTTCAAGCCTCACCAAAGACCCGAAAATAGCTCTAAAGATGGATATCCAGAAAGCCTACGACAGCTTAGATTGGGGATTCATCAAAGCTGCCTTCACCAAACTGGGATTTCCAACAATCTTTGTAGATTACATTATGCTATGCGTCACAACCGTTATATACTCGATTAACATAAATGGCACACCTCATGGATATATCATCCCAACTAGAGGTATTAGACAAGGAGACCCATTATCTTCTTATATATTCATAATTTGTGCGGAAATCCTGTCTACTAATCTGGGAAACCTTCAAAATCAAAAGCTGGTTCGAGGACTTAACATTTCAAGAAAAGCACCACCCATTATTCATTTAATGTATGCTGATGATCTTCTAATCACTTATAAAGCTTCTGATTAGAGTAACCTCCATCTCAAGAACCTGCTTCACTCTTACGGCACTTCCGCAGGCCAGGTAATTAATACTTCCAAATCCGTAATTATTCATCACCCGAGATTGGATCCAGTTGAAATAAGTAATATGTAAAAAAAATTCGATATGTCATCCACATCAAAACCACTAATTTATCTTGGAGTCCAATTCAAACAAGGAAGAGCATCTAATCACACCTTTGCACCGTTCCTTCAAAGATTAGCTCGAAAAGCTAATGGGTGGATGAAAAAATGTCTAAACCAAGCTGGAAGAATTGTCCTCATTAAAACCTCCCTAACCCCCACCTCAAACCACCTCATGCAAACACAAAATATACCCATCAATGTCCATAAAAAAATAGATCGTATCACGAGGAATTTTTTCTGGGGACATGATTCGTCAGTCAAAAAGCTTCATCCTATTGGTTGGGATACAGTAACAAAACCAATATCGGAAGGAGGACTAGGCATAAGAAAAAACGTTGATCATAACAAGGCACTTCTCATGAAAAGAATCTGGAGCTTACATGAACAACCTAACTCCATTTGTGGAAGTCTCTGCTGTGAAAAATATCTCAACCAGCAACCAATTCTACATGGCATCAATACTATACCGTCTTCCTCCAGCGCTCAATGGATACAACTAGCATCACTCGTCCCTAACATGCAACAACTGGTTTTTCATTGTATTGGAAATGGGTTATCAACACCAATAGAAGCCAATTGGATCCCACACTCCCCAAGCCTAGACCCATCTTAATGTTACCCTATCCGAAAAGTGGTTGATATCATTGATCCGATCTCTCATAACTGGAACCAGGAAAAATTAAACACCCTACCTAATCTTACAGCTCAGAAAATAATAAACATCCACCTACCCCAAGATAGCCTTCAGGACAAAATAATCTGGCCCCACTCAAAATCTGGGAAATACACTGCCTCATCGGGATACAAATGTCTAACCCAAGGTCAACCTACTCAAAACCCCCTCCCACCTACAAAATTCTTGTAGACCTTACCGTGTCCACCAAAAATTCAGTTTTTGTTGTGGAAAGCAATCAATAAGGGTCTACCAACATTCTCTCTCCTACATCACATCCATCTGACCAATTCCGACATTTGCCCCAGATGCAACGCTAATCAGGAGTCACTGACTCACATGTTAATTCACTACCCAACGGCCACTACATCTTGGAATACCTTATTCAATCAACTATCAACCTTACCAAACTCCAATTATAACCCCACATGTCTTTTAACGCCTCAAACAACCATTTCCCATATTCTACAACAACCAGCACCAGTATCTGTCATATCCTCTATTTGCTTTCTATTCTGGACCTTATGGCTAGCCAGGAATGAACTAATTTGCCGCCAAAAGCAAACAACATCAGAAGAAATACTAGCTTGGGAGAAAAAACAACAGCATGAATATTCCATGGCAATGGAATCCTTACCTCCAGTGCTACCAGGAGATTCACCGATACTTAACCATTCAAGAAATGCCAGAAGGATCTCGACAATTTTGGTAGGATGGCCCACACCAAACTTGAATTGGATAAAGATTAATACAGATGGGGCAGCCAGGGGACATCCAGGTTTCGTAGGGGCCGGATTCATTTGCAGAGACTCTGAAGCGCGAACAATTACGACTTTAGCCCAGCCTCTAGGAATTACAACTTCCTTAACTGCTGGAACTTGGGCTCTGCTTTTGGCATCAAGAACAGCAATAGAAAGGCAATGGCCAAAAGTTCTTTTCGAGACGGACTCAGAAAACCTTCTTCTCTTCGTCACATCCTCTACCGAACCTCCTTGGCACATCTCAGGGATGATTCAAGAAATAAAGGACAGAATACGATAGATTCCGCAGGCCTCCATCCAACATAACTACATGGAAGGAAGTCAAGCAGCGGATGGCTTGGCCAATCATGCGGCAGACGGAAGTCAAATGGGAAATCTTTCAACCAAAATTTGGGACCAGACAATCCAGGTTTGTATTAGTCAAGTAATTTCCATGACTCTGTGGGTACCACATACCCACGTCAAATTGTAACATAATCTTCTATCTATAAAATGCATGCTTCAAAAAAAAAAAAAAAAAAAAAAAAAAACGTTGTCCGTTGTTAGTCCCACTAATTTAATTTTGTTATAAACGTGTAATTATGTTAAGAATATCTAGGGTAAATAGAGGCTCTAATGTTTGTCTATGATACACATGTAATGAGAACTCTTTCTTCTTTCTCGTTTTACTTTGTGTCTTCTTCTCCTCTTTCTCTATTTTACAATACGTCATTAGCATGCTCTACGCCGAGCTATACGACAGCCTCTAAGCTCTGAGAAGAAGAACAATGCTTTAGATTCATCAAAGCCGACGGAACACACCAGCCTGAAACAAATTAAACGACTTAGTCTTGTGTTTTGTTTATAATTATTTTTTTTTATGAGTTGTTTTACCTAGCCATAGCTAGATCATATTCGTCTATTCCACTATTGACATCTGTTTTCTCTTTATTTCTTTCTTTTTGCATGTACTTGAGCAGTTGAGGGAATCAATACGAATCTGGTGCATGGGAATCAATACGAATCAGTCAAGGAGCTGATGTGTATATGTATTTCGGTTAGCCATCAAGATATTTTTATTCAACTAATATATGGATCTTATACGGCTGGATTTTTTAATATCGTTGATATGTATGCTTAGTAATTTTATTGTATTTTAAGCAACATATATTATTGTGATATCCGTGATGGCTTAATAAGTATTGGCTCGATTAATCTGCCAATATTTGTTTATACATCGTTATACATGGGTGATCAAATTTTTGGAATAAATTTTGATTTTCTTTCTTCGTTTGTATCTTCTTACGGAAAGAAGGAAAAAAATCCATAGAGAGATGGTATACAGTTTCGATACTTTTCATGAAATTGAAATCACCAAAAATTGGTGTTGTCGTAAATATATTACCTTGTACGGTAAAAATCACATGCATGGTTCATAAACGAACAGATCTTTTCTGGATGTAAACTAGATTATTCAGTTTTGATTGTAGAAGTCGGTTCCGCTTCTTCGAGTGCAACTGATTCCATTTACAATATGTCAGCATGTACGCCATTTACTTGTACTGAGTAAATAAACAGAACCTAAAGTGATATATATTTGCAGAAAATGTAAGAAACTTACATGATCGAATGTACTCCAGTTGCGCTCACATGATGAGGGGCTCTGGCCAATTTAGTTTGGTATCTTTTGTCAGTTAGACAAAGATCATGTGATTTATGGTTTCTATTTGTCTTTATTTTCGCGAGAAACTATCTGTCAGCTACAAAGTTGACTGCGATTTTGAAAATGATAAAAAAAAAAATTTCTTTCTTTTGTCGATTACATTTTGGTGAACTATACAAACCAATTGTTTATCCCATCTCTTTTCTATAAGAGATTAAAAAATTGGCATTCTAAAAACTTTTAGCCAATTTTGGTTATTGATTTCTATTCCTTCAAAGAAATTTTCATCAACCAAAATGTAGATTTTTCTCTACAAAATCATTTAAACCAACTGGAATTGGATTTTTCTATAGCGTTATCATGGTTTAAACTAATTGCAAATACCAGTGAATAAAAATTGCTACATTCTTGAAAGATATTGGGCAATTTTAATTTTCTTTTCTCGGTAATAATCTCCAAAGTTCGGATTTGTTCCACTTGTAGTTGGAATGTTTTAAGGACTCTAAAGACCAATGGGTGCGCACCCGACTTGTTAGCCTATATCATTAGTCTTTGTAATGACTATATTGATCTTAAAATTTATTTTGATGAAATAAATTGTCCATAATTTCATTCTTAGATGAATAATTTATATTGTCATCCCTACTAGCTAGGTCATACATCTATTGGAGATTAATTTATTTGCATATTTTCTATGTTTTATAACCAATTGATTTTGATTCCAAAAGTAATCCATAGTTGATGGTGAATATGTATGTCTATTACGACTACATTGTTTTTATGTCGAAAGACATTTCATATAAGTATATGTCTTGAATTAATCGGATAATACTTTACGATTGTTTTCGTATATGAGACGAGAATATTTCCGACATAATCAAGGGGAGACTATACGCCACTAGACGTTAGTTCATTAACTTAAAAGTTATATCAATTTCTCTCTCATCACGATAAAATCAATTAAGGCTGTCATTATATGATTGACGTGAAATTTCGTATTTCGTTTTTATATAAACTTTTCCCTCTTAAGAGGAAATCCATTCACATCTAGCAGATAAAACATCGTTCTATAAGAGGCTACAGGTAGTGCTCCAATTGAGTCTACCAAATTATGATTCACGTGCTCAAATTTAATAGATTCTCACTTGATAATGATGAGGTTATAATGCCCGCAGGCACTGGTGCCAGTTGATTTAATTTTTTCAAATTTGTGGGATTGTGAAAAGCTTAATATGGTCGAATATTCATTTACAGTAGCTACTGAAATAAATGATGGTGGTTGTGAACCCCTCTGCAAAGGAATATCGACATATGTAATTGGTTGGCATACAATCCAAATTAGATTGGATTAATTTCTCAATAACGCAATTTTGGATCCAAAACTTACACCTTAAAATTGCAGAGCCTATTACTTACAGGTTGGTGTAGTTATAACGCATTATACGAGAAATATGTTCCTTTTTAGGACGATTTAGGGTTTTATTTTTGCTCAAACCTTAGGATTGATTCAATAAATTTTTGTTCCCTATGTATAATGCTTTTGGCGTGGTAGTCCTTGAAGGACTCATATTGCATTTACACAAAGAAATGTGATTGTGAACATATTCAAATTTGTAATCCTTGTAGGATTCAAATTATATTCAGATAGCCACCTGACTCGATTGTGTTAGGTTTTAACAATCCTTTATGTGTTTTTAGTAATTTGGTACAAAACCAAAAATCCGGATTAATTTGTTTATGATATCAACGTTGTAGGTCTCTTAAGGAGTCCTTAAAAACACAAAAATCCACGCTTTAGCAGCATGAATATTATTTTTCTTAAATCTGCGGTTAAAATATTATGCTTGCTTAAAACTTGTCTATGATATAGACTATAGTTATGATTTGGTGCTTGTTTTCTATAACACTCATATAGTTGAGTTAATTAGTATCCATATTTACGTCGAAAGTTGTATTTTTTTCCTTCGTTTCAGGTTTTGTCCCATGTAGTTTTCCTGACAAGGTTTTAACGAGGCAACATATCATTGACGTTTAATTTTCTTTCAAAAATGTTGATTATTGTGCTCTTTTTCCTTTGTCCAATATTTTTCCCATTGGGTTTTACTAGCAAGGTTTTAGTGAGGCAAATTTATTCAACATGGTGGTCATCCAAGGGGGAGTTGTATGTATTTTAGTTATTTGGTGGATTCCCACCATTAACTAGGTCATTTTGTTAGACCACGTCAACATAACTATCTCCTATGAATTTGGATATCATTCTGATCCATATAAAGTATGACTACAAATTTTGTACACATATGATACTGTCAATGCGTATTCGCACTTCATTGAAGAGACTACATCAACTACTTCTGCAAATCATCTCCGAGAAGCTAGCAATCCAAGACACCAGTCCTCAATGTATTTAAAGAAGCATGAAGACTCGAGAACACTACTAGTAGAAGATTAGCACAAAAGAAGACTTCATCAACTAGCAATTTTCTTCAGAAAATAACAACAATTTTCTACATTCAAGAAATCCGTTCATCAACATTAGGAAGTCTCAACTCGAAGATTTGCAAGCCAAGATTCAACTGAATTACTTATCAGGGGGAGCATTATAGTTAAAGGTATTTTACTGGACTATCACATTGTACTCTTTTTCCTTCGTCAAGGTTTTGTCCCACTGAGTTTTTCCTTGTCAAGGTTTTAATGAGACAACATATGTATGTCCAGCTCCGTTCTAAGTTTACTTACAACTGTACTATTTTCCCTTCGATTACGTTTTTTCCCTTTGGGTTTTCTGACAAGGTTTTAACGAGGCAATTATCTTAGACACAATGTCATCAGGGGGAGTGTTATAAACGTGTAATTATGTTAACAATATCTAGGGTGATTCTCGTATATTACTGAGATGTCCTTGTGTCTAGCCCTATAAATAGAGGCTCTAATGTTTGTCTATGATACACATCTAATGAGAACTCTTTCTTCTTTCTCCTTTTACTTTGCGTCTTCTTGTCCTCTTTCTCTATTTTACATTATTAATTTTGGCGACAATGAATCATAATGTTTCCAATTCAAAGATGACCTCAGTTAACATCTCAATTTGGCAACTTGATTATAGTTGGCCAATTCTTCTGTTTTAAAAAATAGATCTTGCTAAGTAAATCACGCTCTACAAGTTTACGTCCAACCCTACGAACGTCCAACCCTGCGAACTTTTGTTCATAATGAAAAAATTCAGGAGTGCGTGAACGTTCAAGGCCTCTATTATTTTAGGCAAAATGAAACGTGACTTTATTTTTATTTTTAGGATGGACCAGTGTAAACCTTGATGAAATTCATCTCCGTTTAAACCAGGATGAAAAGAGAGTCATCAAATGGTCTGATGGTTTTCATGCTCCTCCCATTGCAGAAGTAAGGATTCGAACCCGGTCTCTTTCCATCAATATCTATTTTATTTATTTATTATTTTTTTTAGCATAGATCTCGGTACTAGTGTGTTTTGACTCCTCCAAAAAAAGAAGGTAGGAGCCGTTAAATTGCGCTACTTGAACGTTTTTGATCTAATAACATCACAACCAATTCAGTGCCAATTATACCAAGAAAGAGTTTCCAAAAGTAAACAATACACGTTTCTAATTGAATCATATTATTGGGGTTGTAGGGGGCTTAAAATACTAATTGCAACCAAAACGTGATAGGGGAGACCTAATCTATGTAAAATATCAAAAATACCCTTACCCTTAAATAAATCAAAATCTATTTTTTTTAATCAATTATCTTCTCCTTCTTCTCCTCTTCTTAATCATATATCATGATGAACATGATGATCATAATATCATCGTGATGAAGATGATAATCATAAAAAAACTTAATATATTATTCTTCTTCCTCTTTTCTTCTTCTCCATCGCATCATGATGTCATAAAAAGAAAAAACTAAGAAAACCCACCATTTATCTTTGCTTTTGATTGCCAAAAAGCTTCGATTCGATTAAATTAGAGTTAAAATAAATAAATTTTCTGAAACTGTTTACGGTTGGGAGTTCTTAATTTCCTAACCGTAAATCATACTTTACGTCTTAGAAAATAGGATTTCCTAGCCGTAATTTGGTTTACGGTTTGGACAATTAAAACTCACGGTCGTAAAATGTTGTCTACGGTTAGGAAATCCTAACCGTAAGCGATTCTGATAATCACGAAAAGAAAAGAAAAACAGAGGTTGGGTTTAGGTTAGGATTTCTTAACCGTAAATCAGAAATACGGTTGGAAAAATTAAAATTCTCAGTCGTAAATGTCGTTTACGGTTAGAATTTCCTAACCGTAAGTTGAAAAAAATTTCCAAAATGAAAATATTTGCATTTTAATTTTATACTCGATCTTGGAATGAGTACTAGTTTATTTATACTCGTTTTTTGAATGAGTAGTACTTTATACTCGATTTTTATCACACTCGATTTAATAAGTTCATACCCAATTTCAAAAAGAGTATAAGTGCATACCCGATTTCAGAACGAGTATAACTTTATACTCGATTCCAAAAAGAGTATAAGTTCATACTCAGTTTAAGACTGAGTATAAAATGATATTAATTCTCAGGTCATAAAATGAGTACAAGTATATATTCAATCTAAAAAGAGTTCAACTATATACTTATTTTCATGTAGAGTAGAGCTCATTACGGCTGAGAAATGTAAAATTCATAGCCGTAAATCAGGTACACCGTTGGGAAACTAGGAAATCCTAGTCGTAAATGAATGTTTACGGTAAGGATATTCTAGCCGTATGTACCACACCACCTGTAGGTTTTTTGTGTTACGGCTTGGTCGACCTATCAATTTCCTAGCCGTAATCGGAAAGCGGTGAGGAAAACCATACGTATAGTTTTACGGTTGGGAAGTACCTAGCCGTATATTACTCTGATAACCAAAAAAACAATGGACTCCTGGTTACGGCTAGGTATCATGTCCGTAACCCAGCCGTAACATAGACTTAGGTGATTCCGGGCAATATAATGGCCAAAAGTTCTTCACTTCCCATCCGTTATTTGTATTTACGGCTGGGAGTTCCTCAGTTTCCAACAGTGGTTATCTATTTACGGCTGGTTCGACACATTTTCGTAGTCGTAACAGGTAAAAAACTCATATTTTGCTCTGATTTTTAACGGATTTGAATCGATAAAATTGATATTGGGAGTTGATTATTAGGTTTCCCTGAGTATTGTGACGAAGGGTTTCATCATTTTTCTTCAAAGTTTTTCAAAAAAAATTCACCTAAATCACCCTTTTTCTTTGTTCAAAATCCAAGAAAATCAAGTTTTGATTTGCAAAAGATTAATGATTTGATTAGTTTAATCCATCACTAATACTGATTAGTTAGCTTAATCATTTTAGTTAACACTAATCAATTGAGGGTAGATTAGGCATTACAAAAAAAGAAAGATAAGAGGTTCTATGAATTACTATTTCATGACCCTATAAAGCCCAAAAACCGCAGCCATCTAAAGCCCCAATAATAGGATTCTTCCAATTTTAGAAATTGGATACGCCGCTTTGTGTGAATGGTAAATTTTGAAAATTGTTTCAAAAACAAAAGAATGGTAGTAAGAATTGTCAACCACACTACTACTTAAGACTGATTTATGATCTATCATAGTAATATATAAACTGCTAGCATATCTAAATCTTATCCAATGAACTTGACCAATTAAAATGTGACACATCTGCAACAAGTATCTAAATGTATCCGGATCTGGCATTTTGAAGCCACAATCATTTCATGTGGTTGTGGTTCAGAGCCATTCTTATAATTGTTTAAAGCTTTTTGATTCTGAAAAACTGAACCAAATATTACTAGTAAAGACTTCAGAAATAAAAAAACAAGTTCTATAGAGAAAAAGATTCACAAAGCAATGGCATCTTCATCTGCAGTCATGACTTCACTCCCACAGTTCAGTGGCCTTAGGTCCAAACCATCAGCTCCTCGAGTAGACTCTCTGGTGAGCATTGTACCAATGAAGCGCAAGGGAAACGGTGCTTTGGGTGCTCGTTGCGACTACATAGGTTCACCAACAAATTTGGTAATAATTCTGTAGAAATATTAACATGCTTATACAATTACTGAATTCGATGGACACATTTTGATGTTTTTTTTTTTTTTTTTCCGGGGACAGATAATGGTGACCTCAACAACTTTGATGTTATTTGCTGGAAGATTTGGGTTGGCTCCATCAGCAAACAGGAAAGCAACAGCAGGTTTAAAGCTTGAAGGTAGGGATTCCGGTTTACAAACTGGAGACCCAGCTGGTTTCACTCTAGCTGATACTTTGGCCTGTGGAAGTTTCGGCCACATTATTGGTGTTGGTGTTGTTTTAGGTCTTAAGGGTATTGGTGCACTATAAATAATTATCCATTCTTAGTTTGGGATCATACTTCCCAATGGTAGTACTCTTTTATAAATTCTTATTTTGTAAATTTGAATCCGTATATGTCTGTTCTTTCCGCCTATGGTTGCTTTGGAAAAGGGATTGATTGGTTTCTGCATCCTTGACCTGTTTGATTGTGACCTGGCTCGGTAACAGATTTGTCAATGTCAACAAACTCGCATGATTTAGTTTGATCATGGCCAAACTTGGGTTTTATCGACACTGACTCGGTTTACCTAACAATTGAACTACAAGTGTTTGGTTTTGTAAACTAAAGCACCTTTATTGAAGTGATAAGAACAGGGACAGAGAAGAATTATCTCTCTGGTCAATAGCCTTAAAACTAGTTTTAGATAACACAATTAGGTATTAATGAAATAGAAACAAACAGGTTAAAAGAGGTACCTTCCTCGCCTTGCTGATGTAAATTATACACTCTATTGAAGGAAAGCTCTTGAAATCTATCAGCCAAAAAAAGCAGCGAACAATGAAACTACACCAAGTTGATGACATTTGCTTCGAAAATGCTAGAACTTTATAATGTTGCATTACTTCAGTAGGTGTAAACTTCTTACCTCATTCACTATGCCAGAGTAAAGGAAGTAAAAGTTGATTTCATGTCTGCTTCAAGTACTTCATACCCATCTCCTCTGTGTCTGATCTGCCTCTGATTCAACATTGTTTTACTGCCAAAATAAGAACGCGCGGTTTCTTCCCATCAGAAACTCTTTTAGCTCGATGGTTGTTTGTGTTTTCCTGTCAGCTATATATAGATGGGTGTATGCAGGCCAACATTGCGGCATTCGAGTACTTACCCATGATAAAAAGATAATACTGACCCTAGATGTGGCTTCCAAGCCCTTCTTGGAATCACTGAGTTACATTGATAGATGATTCACCAATAATCCTTGCAAGAACAAAGGCCATCCCTAAAATGGTGAAATCGACTACGATCTCTAACAATGATTTCTCGATCATAAACCTTCGAGATAAGCTTTATTGCCAAGTGGCAATCACCACAGACCCTCAAGTTCTTCACCACCCTTATTGGTGTCCCTGGACTTGTGTTAATGAGAGCAAATGCAATGGCAACCTTCTCACTATGATAACTTAAGTTCTTTTCCTTCTCTTCCTCTTCAATATCTGCATGGACATTTGAAGTTCGAGGACTATATCCTTCTAATCTCAACTTCATCATCACCTCCTCTAACTTTTCATAAATCTCTTCTGTCTGCGGATGAGATTTGTCACCCATAAAAAATTCATGGACACAGTTCCTCAACTCAACAAGGCTATGTCCCGGGGCTTTTTTCACTCCTTTCCTTAACATTGTTGTCCTTACCTCATGGACATCTGACCAACGCCCCTCTGATGCATATAAGTTAGAGATCATTACATAATCTCCACAATGTTTAGGTTCTAATCTAAAGAGCTCGGCTCGAGCCACTTCTCCTAGAGTCAAATTCTTATGAATCATGCAAGCACCCAATAGTGTCCTCCAAATCACTGCATTCGGTTCCACTGGCATACTTTGAATGAAGGTATGAGCTTTTTGTACTTGTCCTGCCCTTCCCAACAAATCAACTAAGCAACCATAATGTTCAATCTTTGGTTGAATTCCATATTCCTCTTTCATTCTTCTGAAGTACTCAAAACCCTCATCAACCATCCCACAATGACTACAAGCATATAAAACTCCAACAAAAGTGATTTCGCTAGGAATTAACCTTTCCCTCTCTAACTTCCCAAAAAGCTCGAGCGCCTCCTCGCCAAATCCATTAACAGCTAAACCCACAATCAAAGAAGTCCAAGAAACTACATTTCTCCTCTCCATTTCATCAAACACGGCATGTGCTTCCCAAATACTACCACACTTGGCATATAAATCAATCAAAGAATTCGCAGCATGTAAGTTAGAATGCAAACCAACCTTAAATATATATACATGAACCCTTCTACCCAAGTACAAAGCTCCAAGTTCAGCACAAGCTGTTAATAAACTAACCATGGTAAACCCATCTGGTTCAACACCTTCTAAACTCATTTCCCTATATAGAGTCAGAGCTTCATTAGGTCTACCATTCGTAGCAAACCCATTAATAACAGAATTCCAAGTAACCAAATTTCTCTCAGACATACAACCAAACAACTTGTGAGCACTCTCAGCAAGTCCACAAGCTGAATACATATGAAGCAATGTATTCTGAACAAACACACATGATTGAAACCCATTTCTTACGGTAATTGAATGAATCATTTCACCTTCTTTGACAGCCATTGATTTTGCAATAGCTTTAAGAAGAAAAGGATAAGTATGAGTATCCGGAAGAATGGAAGAAATATGCATTTGCTTGTAAATTTGAATAGCTGGAGTTGGGTTTTCACTCTCAGCATAACCTCTAATCATTGTATTCAAAGTAAAGACATTTGGGTCCTGAATTTGATTGAAAACTCTGTGAGAATATGACATCGGCAGTGAGAGTGAAACGTAAGAGAAGATAAGATGTTTCCCAAATTCTGGGTTACTGAGAGGAACACCATTTCTGATTGAGAACCCATGTATTTGTTTCAATTTAGGTGGTGAAGATGAAAAGAATTGTAACAGAGCTATACACTTTTTCAGAATGTGAGGTTGTAGAGTTGTTGAAGAATCAGTTGAGAATCTTAGGAAGTGAGAACTATAAACATGGGGTTTTGTACAAGTGATGAAGTTACTAATCTTATTAGATTGCATCACTTCACTAGCTGTGATATTATTATGAAATCCTTCATTCAAACTTCATTCTTGATGGTGTAACTACGGGAAAACAGTATATATCGTCTTAGGGTACCGTTATAAGTCGTGTGAATCGCTTTATCACAGCGGAAGAATTCTTACACCGTTTGTACACCGAGTCAAAGTGGATTTCATTTGTCAGTTCTTTCAATAAGAATGGGCTAAGAGCAACTCCGATGGGCATGGCCAAATTTGATTGTTTGCCGGGCCTGGTGGATAGATAAACTTAATTTCGTGCAGCAGTGAAACTGAATACCGAGACAAACTGAATCGACCGTTGTAAATTGGTGCGACCGGCTTAACCTAAACCGAGGCTCGGATATCTTCTAACATGAAAAAAAAAAAAACGCCTATAATTCCTCAATACTATAAATTCTAATCTTCTCTACACGAAAGTTCAATGTTCTCTACTCACAACAACTTCATTCTTCTTCATAAATTTTCAAACAAAATTCATTCTTCTTTACATTTTTTCAACACAATTCTCTACATATTTTCAACACAAATTCAACATCCATTTAATTACCATGCCTTAATCTCAAGATATTAGTTGACAAAGAAATAGAAAATCCTATAAGTAAACACAGTCAAGCTCTACCAAGGATACAAGAAGACTCGGATGAAGATAACAATGCCACTCTACTATCCGGTTAAGAATTAGCATCTAGTTAAGGTCATCTGTCTACAAAAACAAAGAGGGATAGTTCTCTACGAAAACCAAGAGGTGGTTGGTACGAAATTCACAAAGTTTATCAGAAACTTCCTCATGGAGTTAAAATTATTGTCGATTGATTTCCTTAAATTACTTTGTACTATGTACGAGCTCATAAAAATTCGCCCAAAGTAGTGGGTGTTGATGGAGCGTTGGTGGTATACTAAACACGCGTTTCATTTTCATGACTTCGAAATAGGCATATTCATATATTTTGAAATTGTATTTTTATGTGGACAATACGATTAGTTTTTTTACAGGCATAACTCTATTAGATTTGTATTTCCTAATTGGGATTCCTTCTGGGGTGCGAGATAATGTTCCATTTGACCAACAAAGTTGGATGGAAGAAGAGCGATACAAATATGCACTTTCGTTGTATTTTAAGGTAACAACACAACAAAATCATAGAGGTTTAAGAAGTGGTTGAATTTCTAATTCAGGTTTAAAGGCATTTATATTCAACAAATTGCATGGTGGTAACAATCCGATAATTTATGACCCTGCTAAAGATACAAAAATTGCTAAGGTATTTCTTTTATGGTTACTTCGTTTCATGTTTTTTCCCCAATTCAAGCTTAAGTACTCAAGTGGGATGGCTAGAGTCGTTGCAAGATATGGAAAATGCTCCCAATTATGATTAAAGGATTCACTATATTAGCCGAATTGTACATTTGTCTTGATATCGCATGCTTAGGTACGCCAAACAGCTAAGGTATATGGGGCCTCCTAGAGGTAAATACGATAATACATTCCTTTGGATTTTCATTGGTTTACATATTTATCTTACAAGTTAGAAAAAATATTGTTTACTTTCCTTTGTATGTTTTTTACTTCAGTTTTGGTGGTATGCATATTTCAACATTGGTGTACCAAGACCTTACGACTACACGAGGAAACACTTCCCAATCATAGTGAGGTATGAAGGTGATAATTGACATCCAAAACAAAACAAGGATGAGCGAGCTAACATTCATCTGTGGAGATACCAATGCATGATTAAGAACAAACATAATGCTATTTGGATGCCATATGTGGATTTTGAAGACTTCCACACTGATATTTCCCATTTTTGCTCCAGCATATGGTGTTGTACAGTCCTGTTGGTGATGTTGGTATTTATTTTTTTGGGGAGAGATGTGTTAGAAACTTAGCTGGAGAGCCATATAAACCTCCACGTATATGTACCATGCAATGGTCAAAATACGTAGAACCGAAGAGAAAAGGGTGGACAAAGTATGTGACTAAATTCACCCCTTATGACGAAGATCAATACTGAAAACGCGAAGGTACCAAAATACACCACCACTTTTTTCTTAGGATTGTATGGACAAACTTAATACAACTCCAAGAGTAAAACCTAATCAAGGAATAATATTAAGAGTTATATCTCTATCTCTTGTGCTTAGAACGTTTACAGAATTAAATATATGAACCTAATCACAAAGAGATAACTTGGACGGTACCAAAGACCAATGTCCAAGAATCAATCAAGTCATATCCAAAAAACTAGGTCGGATGTCTCTACTATGATTTATCAACGCACAACCTGTGATATTTCAATTATAAATATACACAATATAATGCGGAAAAAGAAATAACACAGACACCAGAAATTTTGTTAACGAGGAAACCTCAAATACAGAAAAACCCCGGGACCTAGTCCAGATTGAACACCAAACTGTATTAAGCCGCTACAGACACTAGCCTACTACCAATTAACTTCAGACTGGAATATAGTTGAGCCCTAAAAGGTATCTAACCGATTAAGGTACAATCGCGCTCCTTACGCCTCTTGAATCCCAGCAGGACACTGCACAATTTATTCCCTTAGATGACGTCACACCAACTAAGAGTTGCTTGTACTCAATTGAAGACTTTAAACCTAATCTTCCTCCCACAGATTAAGCTTATATAATTGATTTATTTATTACGATTGAATGTATGATCAAAATCAAACGAATGATCAAGGTGATGGAAATTGATACCAATTTGACTGAAGTCTAGCTATCCTCAAAATTCGGACTTATGCAACCCGAAGTGCATCCTAGATTATTATTCACCTCACAAGCATAAAACTTGTGGAATCAACAAAGTCTGGAACGAAGAGAACTTTGATAATCACTATCTATCTTGATCGTTGGAGTAAACTCTACAAACAATCAAGATCAGGATACTCGAGTTATCAAGGAAAGATAACTGGACCTGGCTTCACGAATCCGAATGAAGTCTTTATAGTCGCAAAATCCTAAAAGGGTTTGTAGAGAAGACGAATCTAGATACAATAAGGACACACCAAAAAGTAATGTCAGGATTCAAAGATCCCAGTTGCTTGGAGTTCCCCTTTTATAGACATTCGAAGCATAGGTTGCTTTAGGTTTATGCTAAGATAGCTTTGGAACCAAGCAATCAATATTCACCGTTAGATGAAACTTTGAATATGATTTACATAAGCAAGATATACACTCTGGTTAGGTGAGACCGTAACCGAACCGTGTACAAAGTCTATGTTCAACATGGTTAGCCGAAACTAGCCGGTTTGAACTTAAAAGCTTAATCTTCATTTTCATGAACATACAAGACATTAACTCCGAGTCACAAAATGTGATCATTTAAGTCTAGTGTTTATAGCGAATTAATCAAATGTTAATTATCTCGAAGAAATAATTTAAACACACTTGAAAGTATAATCGACATGATTAGTAGATCTACGAATACAAATACATAGTAGTTCGTGAGTCGGTTCAGTCACAGTTCGCAAACCGGTTTGGAAACTTTTTACCAAAACCGAGTTCCGGAGTTCACGGAACTTTTTAGGTTTGCGTACCAGTTTGCAAACTTTCCACCAAACCTAAGTTCCGGAGTTCACAGAACTTTTAAAGTTTGCATACCGGTTTGGAAACTCAAAGACTGTACCAGTTCCGGAGTTCACAGAACTGAATCGGTTTGCGTACCGGTTTGGAAAAGCTACCGAGTTCCAGAATACAGAACTATTTAAGCTTGCATACCGGTTTGGATACTCACCCCCGGTTCGTAACCACAGTTCAAGAATGGTTTGCATATGAGCATGTACACCTATCCGGTTTCACAAGTCATACAAAATCACAGATACTCAATATGATATACATAAGAATATGTTTACCACTAATCTGTAAGTCGATATTTATATAGCTACTCCGCTACTTGTACGAATACATGTAATACGGGTTCAGACTTATAACAGTTTTCCCAATAAAACTGATACCACTGTCTTGTATCCGAATCAATAGTAGTTCTATATTTCTCTAAATCATATCGAAACATTCTTGAATAACATCAATGACACATATCACAATTCCAGGCTATTTCCGAATGATAAACTTGAATCATGATTTTGATTTCGAACAATAAATCGTCCTAAACCGAAATTCATCAAGTATGAACAAATGTTCATTAAGCTTAGCCATTATATTTCGAGAACTTATCAAGATAAACTTGACTCGAAATTCTTGTCTATGCATACAAGTCTAATTAGTTATGCGAAATCGTCTCAAAATGATAGAAAGTGAATATAACTTGAGATATAGGTGGTTCAGTCTTCACTTACCTTTTAGTGATGAAGTTATCCAAAAGATTCGGTTGATCTTCGCCTTTGTTGATGGTGGTTTTTAGTTCAGGGCTAAAATTATAAAACCCTGTATTTAATGCGCCATCATTCTGCAAAGAAGTTGAGCCATTTAAAAGTGATGAGTGCCCAGGCCTCTTTACTTACATGTGTATTGAGCAATTCAGTATTTTTATATGAAATTTATCCATAATGGTGCGTATAGCAACAATCCCAAATATTCTGTAAATTTCTGAGTATTTATTCTATGCCATGTTCCCTGGTTGAACTCTTAATACTGACATGACATGACGACTAATGCTCGCTCCCAGCCGAGTAGCATGAATCTCCTGAAGTGTCAGGATTAAGATGCGTGTGGAAGTACTCAATCATAGGCACACAAAGTTATGCTTCCCTTTGATATTAAATTAGTGATTTTTTGTATCAGTATGCAAAATTCACCAAAAATTAATTGATTTTGCGGCAACCCGCAAAATTCAGTTCTTTAACCTAATTTTATCAATTTGCAAAAATTAGGTTTTTTGCGCCCTGCGCGATAGTTCGAACCCTATTGGTCGAAACTAAACCTAGGCAAACTAGGATCCATCAGGTAGGAGCAAGATCTTACCAAAAAATCAGAAAACAAGAAATAAAGAGGAACTGCGGCAAGTAAGAGTAGCAGAAAAAGGAGGCGTGGCCGCGCCACTTGGCCGACCGATTGGCTTCAGCAGGCGCCACCTATGGCCGGCTGGCCACGCTCCATGTTGCTGCTTGCCGGCCCCCTTCCCCATCGACCAATAAGATTGCTTTAAAAGCGCCACAGGCACTTTCAATTAAAAGTGGAAGTTGGTTGGTCGACACACTTAACTCAAGGAATTGGACATAGGATGCCCAAGTCAGTCTCAAAATGATCACAACTGCACGTTTTGGCCGGCTGATTTATCAAGGTGTGACGCTCCCTGACGCGACCGGACACGCATCATCAGCCACACCAGTGGGCCCACTAATACTCCGGCCAATCGGATCCCTTCCAACTCGCCAACAGAGCAACTAAACGATTGCCCAAAGCTAGTTAGCCGCGCGACTTACAAAACCCTAATTTCTGTCAAGCAACATTACATTACTTCCGCAAAACGATCTCGGCCGTCCAGCTTCGCCAACCGAATTGGTCGGCCTAGATTCAATTCCGATAGACGGACAAAGCGCGGATACGCTCACTAGTGGCCCGACTATATCGCTGGCCAGTCGAATGGTCCACAGTATGCCACCAACACCAAAAACCGTTGGCCCAAAATGGGTTGGCCACACAGCTTTTAAAACCTAAATTGAATCAACGACAGCCATTAACTGTCGCAAATCATCTCGGCCGTCCAACTTCGCCAGTCGAATCGGCCGGCCTAACTCTTATTTTAGGCGGCCAACAAGATGTGGCCATGATCAACGGCCACCCCCCTTCCATAAGCTGCAATCAGCCAAGCCGTGGCTTGCCTATATGGCCCCCAAACGGTCGCCCGAAAGTGGTTAGTGGCGCTGCATTTAGGAATTTTAATAAATTCAACAACAGCCATTAACTGCCGCAAATCATCTCGGCCGTCCAACTTCGCTAGCCGAATTGACCGGCCTAGATCTAATTTTAGGCGACCAATAAGATGTCGCCGTGATCGCCAGCCGTCACTCTCCTATAAGGACCGACTGTCCTGCCTTTGGCATGTGTGAATGGCTCCTTGCAGCTTCTCGAAAATGGCCGGTCACGTTCCTTTTAATACATTAATCTTCGCGACTAACTTGAACGAGCTTTACATAACGATGCTTCACGAGCATCGATTATTTTTGAGATGCTTGCTTAAAAGCGATACTTTACATGCATTGATTATAAACGATGTTTTATAAATATCGATTTCACAAATAATTTAATTATTTGACTTAAAAGCATTACATGTTATTTCTTGCGGCAAGTCTCATGATTTGACTCACAACATATGACCACTCACCGCCTAGCTTGCGCGTTATTGGTTAAAATAACTAGGTCTTGCAAACAAGATCCACTCAGCAACCTGCTGCATATTTTCCAAGAAAATACTCGAGATATCAAACATATCACAAACTGGGGGATGTTCATCAGGGTATTAGTCTGGCGGTCTATAGCGTGCAACATGCAATACGCCCATTACAAGAAAGTGTCAGGAAAGGCGGGCAGTTAGTGATGATAGAGAAGTAGTGGGACGAAACCACCCAATCTTTCCCTCATAGTTGAGACGTGGTTTTAACCATCCTACACGATCCCACTCCATCACTCAACCACTCCCACTTCCTATGAGATCAAGGTGCGTGCAACTATGACTGATATAAATAGGTTTTTAACATATTTCAACCAACAACGGTTATCAACAGAAGTATCCAGAAAAAACACCAAGAACTGATAGCTTACATTCTGCAAGCCAGATCCATATTCTGATACAAGTCATAAAACAACCACACCTTCAGAGTTAACCATTTTGATCTCAACACCTTCTTCGCTTCCCTCCCTAAGATCAACCCTTCTCCTTCATTTTGTGACCAAAGCAAGACTGGAATGGCATTTCTTGGTTTAGGACAGAATTATATAGATTGATCTCTCGAATCTAAAGTACTCCCGTGCAGTGCATTTGTTTATGGTTTAGATTCGTTTCTCGGTGGCATACCCAAATTTACCAAAACCAGCAGAATCAGTTTTTACCCCAAAACAACTGGCGACCACAATGAGAGATTGATCTCTCGGTTACAAAAAAATCATTTCTTCAACCATTTGAGAATAGTGTTGATTTTAGGTATAAATTCAGTCATTAACCAGAATTCATCTTCAATCACCCATCTCAACTTTCCACTTTATGATGTACCCCCATCAGCCAAACTCTCTCAAAACCGCGCAAAATCCAATCACCATAGAAGGTATGGCAAAAATGCTAGAGTATGTTGTCGCAAATCAAGCTGATATTGTCAAGCTGCAAAATGAGACGTTTTGTCTCCTAAAGAGTATGGCAAACCGATTGTGGCAAGAGTCAGCAACCATTCTATTAGAGAATGCCACCAATTTCAGAGATGATACAAAAAATGTCGAATCCTTGTCTGAAGTCTGTGCCTCCGCGAATGATAATGCCGACAAAGCACGTAGCCATATCGGACAAGAGAAGAAAGGAAATGACCAACTAAATTCAGCCAACGATGAAGAGCTGAGACAGTTTCACAAGGCTAAGGGAAGAGATCTGCCAGGTGTGTCACAATATCTGCAAGATAAAGGAAAGGAGCCGGCCTATGAAGCTTTGTTGGAAAACATGTATCTCCAGACCCTCGCAGAAGTTCAGAGAGTTGTCCAGCAGTCCGCATCCACGACCGCTCTAACCTTGCTAAAGAGAAGCACCTGAAGAAGAGGAAATCTACCAAGGCACCTATGAAGACGGGAACCGCGCCAATGAGCAGTATTTAGTCCAACCACTCCATATTGCTGTCACCGATGCAAGGCCATCAAGAGAAGTTACATTCCAACAAAATTTCCGAACTAAGCTATCCGCGCCTGAGTCAACACTCACTTGAGTCTCAACTCCGCTCTCGAAACGAGCTTCGTGTCAAAGCTTACAAGAGTTTCCACCATAACAGCCGCTAACGTAAGAGAAGCCAGACTCGAAGTACCCGCGCTTCCCGCTCCCCATAAGAAGAATTCTGGAGTTACTATAAGTTTGGGTACGAGACGGAGTGGTTCAACTGCCTCCTGTATGGCGTCCACCAACTGATCAAGAGATGTTAGATTTGAGATATTGCCACTATCACAGGTTCATCCATCATCCTACCGGTGAATGCAAGGGTCTGAAGCGCATTGTCCAAGAAAAGATTAATTCAGGAGAGTTGCGCCTGGGAACTGAAGATCTTCCACTTTACCGCGGATCGACATAAAGATATTCTCATAGTCCTAGTTATAGCCATCCCCGATAGACGCTTCTTATTTATCGAAGGAACAATGGCTCCGTCTGATTCCAGACGTTGCAAGAGCAATAAAAAAAAACCTAGGGACTTCTCATCGCTAAGGATGCGTCACACAATGAATTTGGATTTGAAGCAATTATCCGGGAAAATTCAGTTTTGTTGGAGGCCTCGTGAAAAAGTAAGTCTCATCAAACAATGTTTACATAACCAATTGTTTTGGAATTCGCTGGTGACTTGACACAGACAACGGAAATCATCCAAAAACAACTCATTCTTCTTGGAGAAAGCGTCCTTCATGTTTTGGAGAACAACCTGCTTCAACTTCAGTTCCTGGGATAACTTATCGATCTCTACCTCCTGTTGATTAATGAGATCCAGGGAGGGAACCTCGTTCACTTCAGTTTACAGCTTTTGGATTTTGAAAAATCCTTTGCAGAACCAGGAGGCGTTAAACTCAAAGTTCACGCACATGTCCCGATGGTACTCCAAGTTTGAGATTACTTCCCCAGAAACGGTGTGTCCAATCATGCTGCACATATCATGGATTGAAGATAGGGACTCTTCCACGCGTTTAACCAATAAAATACGACTGTCAATCTTCTTGGTCGTTGCGATGTGTCCATGCTTCTTCCATATTCGGGTATACAACTCCGCATACTTAGCTGGCACGCTGAATCCTCCAATAAACACATGATACGGTAAGGGAGCAACAAACGGAGGGTTTAAAATGGCGCCTACAGCAGAATCTACGACTAGCGCTCCTTCAATTTCAGAAGGCTCTTTGGAAACAATTACACCCGCAGTAACGGACATGGCGTCCACATCCTCATTCGAAGGCGCAGCGACATCCTCATTGGGTTTAATCTCCATCTTAGGGTTATCTCCAGGTGCGGTTCCTTCCTGTAACACCACCAGTTGAATATTTATTTCACATCAAAGAACAAATAATACAAGAAGAAAGATATGTGGGAGACTCACCGACTCAGCTGTTGGCTCATCGGAAGAGTTGGATTCGCTACTACACTTAGAGGTACTTTCTTCATCATCGCCAGATCCCGAACCTTCTTCGTCTTCCTCTTCATCTTCAAGAGACTCAGTATCACCAGATTTCTCTTCGGGAGGCGCCATGTTGCGGCTGCATGCGAGTCTAGCAAAGGAATTCATATCATCAAGACCCTGAATTAAAAGAGAGATGTTCAGTGGGGATAATCCGATATATTTAAATAATTCGGCCAGGTCAGAAGGAAAATCATACATACCTGCATATTTGAAGAATTGAAGATCACTGGGGATGTTGAAGCTGATCGGATACCACCTGCATTCCTTTTTGACCTCCGCTCCTTTTCTGAGGGACTGTTTTTACCTTGTCAAGAAGATTTCCGCTTACCCGAAGGAAGCGGCTTCAACATATTATGCTTTTCTAAAGTCTTAGGAGAGGGCTTGCCGGGTGGATCCGTCACGGCGTCCTGCACGAATTGATGAAGAGCAAGGAACTCTTCCTGCCAGAATTCCTTATACTTAGGGGTTACCACCGGATTTCTTCTTGGGAGCAAGAATGGGAGGCTCTTCTTTGTTGCGAAAACACTACTATCAAAAACAGATGTCAAAAGGTCTTTTGAGGGCATCAACGGACGGTGGACCGGAATTCCCTGATCAAAACCCATCATACAAGCAGCTCTGTCGATATTATAAGGAACCACAGTAAAAGATTCCTTGAAGAAAGATTGAACATGTCCAGGTATACAGCTTCACATAAACACAGTTTCTCTAATACTCAGATTCTCTCCATCAGAATGCAATGTTATGCCCGAGACGGAAGCAAAAGTATCCGTCTGAGCTATAGATGTGTGAGCTGGTACCCATGGGCGAAAGTTAACTGCATGCACATTGTCAAAGAAATCAATGAGCCTTAAGCCAGGTTTTGGGCGCTTCTTCAACCAACGAAGTATTCTAGCACCTCCATATATACTGGAAAATGAAGCTATAGGATTAGGAGCATAACCTTTGAAATTCTCCCCACAACCATGCTTGGAGAAACGCAATATGAACGTGTGATTCTATCTTCATATATCCATTGGAAGCATACATGTCCACTGCTAGGGAATTTAGATGGGAATACAAGGAACCAAGGAACAAGCTGCCTATGGGAAGAGCAACACCTTGTGCCAGCTTAATAGCAAATTTAACAAGCTTCCGTCTTATAACCTTCGTGCCGTAGCTATCATCAAAAACATCTCTAGACATCCACAAGGATGAAAACACAGCAACACTGAGCGTGTCATTCAATACCTGATCCGGTTTTGGTTTTGTAGGAAACCATTCAGACACCCACCAAGTATAGAAGCATTTTTCATCATTTTCTTTTCCGATTATATCCTTCTGCCTTCTTAACTAGAGTGGCGTGCATTATTTCTTCTTCGTTAGAAAATTCGAAATCAAGATTTCCTACAGCCGGAAGATTCAGCAGAACAGCCACACTCTCTAAAGTAATAGTCATCTTGCCCCATCTACATATGGCCATATGAGTGGACATGCACCATCTAGAAATGAAAGTAATCAAACCTGCAGCATCTTTCCTAATATGAAGTGTCGCAGATGCCATGGCAGCATCCGTGATTTATGCCTTAATCAGATTGTCCCTGACATGGTCATTGCTCATCATGTATCTCATCCATCCATCATAAGAGCGCAGTGGGTTATGGCAAATCTTGAAGTCAATGGGAGAAGCTGGATACTCTTTCCTCTGGAGACAAAAACTTATTACACGCTCTGGAGAAATCGACTGAACAACTCCTTCATTTTCCGAATCAGTGAGAAGGGTTATCACATAGCCGGGATGTGTCCTTGCAGCTGTATAAGACTTTGTAAAGAATTCATCATCTAAATTCGGCATGTCTTTGGAATTGTTAACACTTCCCAGTTTGGCAGCAGAAACATCTCCAGGTGACATCTTATTTAAACAAGAATTTCTTAAGTTACTGTTCACTTATGAGTAACTACAATGAAGCAAAATGGGAAAAGAGCACTACTTCATACACAAAGAGGGAGTCAGGCATACAACTTCTTATCAAAATTCGATGTAATCATTAATGGTCGAAGCTCATGAATGAAGAAGTATGGAGATCACATACTAATAAGAATGGTGAATGGAGACGCATTCACGCAAAAAAAAATAATAAAAAAATGGTCGCGGGATATACGCCCATAGCCGGGTGTTGATGGTTGTTTTTAGTTCAGGGATAAATTTGTAAAACCCTGTATTTAATGCGCCGTCTGCAAAAGGACTGAGCCATTTAAAAGTAATGAGCGGGCCTCTCTACTCATACATGTATTGAGCAATTCATTATATTTATTCAGAATGGTGCATGTAGCAACAATCCCAAACATTCTGTAAAACTCTTGCCTGCATTACTCATTAGTGTATGGTTTATTGAGTATTTTACTATGCTATGTTCCCAAGCTGAACCCTTAGTATTGGTATGACATGACAATTAGTGTTCACTCGCAGCTGAGTAGCATGAATTTACAGAAGTATCAAAATTAAGGTCTGCATGAAAATACTCAATCAGAAGACGCGCTAACTGCTCTCTGAGAATAAAAAGAATTTCGTGTCAACACAAAGAATTTGTTAAATTTGCTCAATTTTGTGATAACTCACAAGATTCAAGTTTTCGGCCTAATTAATTTGCAAACATTAGGTCTTTTGCGCCTTGTGCAAATATCTTGAACCCTATTGGTCGAGGCCAAACCTAGGTAAACTAGGAAACTGATCCGACACGGAGCTAGTGGGAGCAAAGTCCTACCATAAAACAAGAAACAGAAAAGGAACTGTAGCAAATAGGAGCAATGACGAAAGAGGCACGGTCATGCCACATAGCCAGCCAATTCGCTCCAATGGGCGCCGCATGTGGCCGTTGGCCACGCTCCATCTTTCTCTTGCCGGCCCCTTCTCCCATCAACCAATCAAATCGCTCAAAACCCTCTACACACACTTTTAATAAAGATTGGAAGTTGGTGGGTCGATGTGCCTAATTACATTAGGAATCTAATCTAGACGGCCCAAGCCAGTCTCCAAAAAACAATCATGGCCATAAGATTTGGCCACTTGATTTATTAAGTTTAGCTGCTCCCCAACGCGCCCAAATAGGCATCGCCATGCCACCACAAACAGCGTGCTAACACCATTATTGCATTCTGCGCCCAAGTATTAGGATCGTCTACAAACCATCCCAAACCGCGCCTGGTAATCATCACAGACGCCATGCCAATTTGCTAGCCAACCTGCAAAATCACGCCAGTATGCTAATTGGCAGGCCATGCCATTCCGCGGCAGCAATATGACAATGGCTTTGGTCAAACCAAACGGAAACCCTATTTTTCTAGTCATGGCCCAATTATGCCACTCTGGGCCCACACCATGCCACAAGCCATGTGGGACCCAGGAGACCCTAAAGAATGGCGCCCGCGCCATATTATGATTACCCATGATCGTCCATGGACATGCCCATGTTATTGTCTTGCCATGGTATCTTTGATCAAAACGGCCAAGGCAGTATTTGCCAAGATGCCGCCATGCAGCGCCACCTAGTCCCGCGCGCCACTTAGGGTTTTGATATGCCAAACCCTAATTTTGCCAGGGCCATTATGCCGCCCCATGTCAAATAGCATCACCTAGGCATTAAGTTCGATGTGGCAACTAGAGATAATATCATTAAGCCATATTTGGATCCAACACCAATATGCCAAGATATATCAGGCGCCACTTTGACCGCTACGCCATTGGCAGGCGCCACCTTGCCACTACGCCATTGGCAGGCATCACCTCGTCACTTAGCCATTAACAGGCGCCAGATTTCCATTGTGCCGCTAACAGGCACCACATTGCCATTGTGCCACTAACAGGCGCCACATTGCCAATGTGCCACTGTGCAGGCGCCACTATGCCATTATGTTGCCTAGCTTGCATGCGATTGGTAAGAATAACTAGGTCGTGCAAATTAGACCCACTCAGTAACTTGTTGCACATTTTTACATGAAACACTCGAGACATCAAACATGTCACAAACTGGGGGATACTCATCAGGGTATTGGTCTGGCGGTTTACAGCGTGCGGCGTGCAATGCGCCCATTACAAGAAAGTGTCGGGAAAGAGCGGACAATTAAATAGCAGTAAGAGGATAGTGGGTGTAAGGATGACCAGTTTCCCCTCACAATGGGAATATGATGGTAAACCGCTTCTACACAACCCCACTTCTTCACTACTTAACTGTCTTCACTTCCTACGAGATCAAGGGTGCTCAATGACTTGTATAAATAGGTTTTCAACCTATTTCAACCAACAACAAAATTTTGGTTATCAACAAGTATCCAGAAAAATACCAAGAACTGATAGCTTACATTCTGCAAGCCAGTTCCATATTCTGATACAAGTCATAAAACAGCCACACCCTCAATATTCAATATTTTGATATCAACACCTTCTTCGCTTCCCTCTCTAAGATCAACCCTTCTCCTTCACTTTGTGACCGAAGCAAGTCTGGAACGACCATTTCTTGGTTTAGGCCGGAATTGTACAGATTGATCTCTCGAATCTAAAGTACTCCCGTGCAGTGTTTTTTTTAGGGTTTGGATTCATTTCTCGGTGGAACACCCAAATTTACCATTTCCAGCAGAATCAGTTTTTACCCCGAAACAACTGGAAACCACAGTGGGAGATTAATCTCTCGGTTGCAAGATCAATTTTCAATTTCATTTCAATCTTCCTAATTTCAAGATGGTGGATCTTAGGTCTGTATCAGCAACAAATCCCGATGCTACTGGCGTCGACAACACCCCTGGCGTCAACATCCCAGCTAGTGACACCAATGTACTGCCTACCAGCAAAATCAACACACGTGGCATTATATCCTCTACCGCCAACACCAGCGGCGCAGGAAATATTCCCTCCGGCGTCACACCTCCTATCACCTGAGCCAGAGCCGCTGCTGCCACTCCAAATGTTTTTTCGATCGTAACACCTCCAATTGTTACTAGAGCCGCTGCCACCCCTCTATCAGGGAGAGAGACCGGAGGATCCAGAGGAAACCAACCCCTTATTACCATTGTTGATTTGATGGAGAGACGCTAAAGCTCAGATAGACATGGCCACAACTCAAAATGAGGTACTCACTTTCCTCAAGACACTGACGGAGCGGCTACCTCAAGAATCACGTCAACCCCAAATGGAGCCGATAAGGATTACTTTTAATACTCTCGGCGCAGGCACCTCAGAAGGGCGCGCCTTTATAGATGAAGAGGCTCGTTTTGCTCCTGAACGCCCATTGGAAAGGAACCATCCTTCCAATTTCATCACGCGTGAAGATCTGGAGTGACTCCTTCGAAATCGAAGCAAAGAAAGCCCGGTATACCTTCACCAACATCAACCTCCTTATCCTCCTGATGTGCAAAGAGTTCTTCTCTCGAGAGGATGCTCTTCTCCTCAATTCTCCCTTTATGATGGTATTGGCAATGCTCGAGAGGGTGCGTATTAGCACAATGATTGCGTGTAATGATTGCGCAACACTCGTTTGGCCATCCCTCTCTGGCTTGATGCACAATGATTGTGCGATATTGGCTATAGGCCAATAGCTTTCATAATGCGCAATGATTATGCTGCAAGCTCAAGACCACCTACCCAACTGGCCTAATGCATCATTTGATGCGAGATTTGGCTCTTGTCCAAATGCCAAACACAATGCGCCATTTTGACGCGGTATTGGCCTTAAGTCAATATGCTTCTTACCACGCAACGGAAGGTTTGGATGAAGCTTCATCTCGGGCCATGGCGCATCTTTCAGCATGCGTCGTGCTAAAAACACGGGGTGTTACAATAATGCACCAAGTGGTTTACGAGAGAGTCATGGTTAAATGGTTACGGAACAATCAAACATATAGGTAAAGTAATTATCACAAGATTGAATCAGTTCGTGAACTGTCAAAAATAGTTTGTGAACTCAAAGTCTTCTCGTAACTCAGGAACCTTTTGTGTTGGACAAGTTCGCAAACTTAAAAAAAAAAAAAAGGTGTACATGAAACATACAAATCAACTAGTTCGCCAACTGTACAAAACAATTCGTGTACCTTTAAATTAAAAGTTTCCAGTACTATCACAAAATCGGCTAATTCGCGAACTATGCAATTCATTTTGTGTATGTGAGTTACTTAAGATAAAAATATCAATTTTTTAAATTTAAAAAGTTCAAGATCGTGAACTGGTAAAACAATTTGTGAACTTTAAGAACTAACTTGACTTACTATTTAGCTTTCATTCTTCTTTGCAAATGTTCATCATTATAATGAAGTCATACGACTTGTCTCGGTAGATAGAATGGTAGATAATATGAGTAAATGGAGTAGTCAGTCTTCACATACCTTTATTGATGAAGTTTTCGTTGAAGTTGTCTTCAGTCTTTAATCTTCAAGGTCGATTGGTGAATACTGATACTCAACTACCATGTTTTAATTGTAACGACGCTAAAATCTCTTTTTAACTTTGGAAACGAACTCAACCCATTTGAGTGGAAAGTTAGAACCGGATAGTGTGTGCCTGCGATCCTAATATAGGGTGCATATAGCCGTGGTGAATGCCCCTAAATTTTACAATGGGTGTTTTTAACTAAATAATCTATCCCTTAGTGGTATTAAGGTCCTTGGTTAGAAGATGTATATGGAACACTTTAGATACTCTGAGCATGGTTCATACGTGTTTAACATGAGGGAAACTAAGGGTGTTTTGGACCTTTTTATTTCAACCAAAATTTGAGAAGACCAAACTCTTTTTATGATTCTAATTTTTTTAGAAAACAGCATGAACTCTTCCAATTTTCTTTGCTTTGAAAATCTAATTTGAAGACGAAAGAAGAAAACCGTTTATTCTCCCTTGAAGATTTTGCTAACCGTGCCTTGGATTTCGTTTGATTCGAATCGGCAGTCGAGGTAGGGGGTTTTTCTTATATATTTTTTTCTTTGGTTATCAATTGTGCTTATTAACCTTAGTGGATGCTTTGTTAAATTTCCTTGATTGATAATTTTGCGATTCCTTCGAACCAACGAATGGGTATTTGAGATGTTTATGAATTCTCAATTTAGTTCATGAATTTTCTTCAAATTGTCACTGTTTGCTTGAATGATTTTTGCACAACTATCAATTTGGTTTAAAACTCTATACCTTTTTGTGGTTAATTCTTGCATGCGAACTGGGGATAATTTTGAATGTCATAAATTGTTTTACTGATATTTAAAAGTCTATGCAACAATCCACGTTTTGATTTCCATCGATATCCAACTAAATATCTTAGTAGCCTGTCAAGTGTTTGTGAAAATGACCAAACCAGAAACACATTTGAAACTTTACCATTAGCTGGGTTTTTCTTGGCTTTCTTAGAGAACATAGCCAAAGTGGCATTTTTGATGCTTGGCCTATATTTGTTCTGTTCATGCTTCTTGTGCTTTGATGCTTTGTTGATTTCGTAAATCCTAACAATATTGGAAATTTGAGAAAATCATGAAACTTCTGATTTCTTTTTGATTTGCTGGCATTGCCGAGAGGGAATTTAGTTTGAAATTTTAGGAACTTCATTAGTTACTGACTATGTATCCCTGATGGCATGAGCCTAATCAACCGCTTGTTTTAAAAGAGAATTTCATTTCCTTCACAGTACTTACTTAATTTGATGTTCGTGTTGTCATTTCTGCATTTTTGTTTAACTGTATAAATAATTGTTGCCTAGTTCTCTTTGTTAATACTCTTGTGTTTTATAAAAGAATTCCTGAACTTGATCACACAGCAAACTTTTGGTTTGAAAATGTTTTACCGAATTCAATAAAAAAAATGGGTGTTTGAGTAACATGGGGTTGGACCTCTCGCATTGATACGGTTTCTTACAGTTATTGTGTTTACACTGTTTTCCAACTTGATACCTCTCGGCATTACTTTGAACTTATAAATGGGAATCTTTTGCTATACATGAGAATTTAGTTGAATATTTTGAATTCTTGTCATATTTTTATAAAATGAGATCTTTATCATTATTCTGTATTTTTCATTGTCGGTAACAGCATCGCCCTCCACTTTGGCTAGTGACTTCACTCTCTTTTTTTTAAGAAATGGATGCATTTAATCTTGGTATATAGACTGTACTTCCAGTTTGGTATTTTGCTCAAGGAACAGGTTTTTGGATAAGTTACGGCATCGCTGCCTTTGACTTCTGTGAACTGGTCGTGGTTTTAGAAAGTGCTCTTTACTTGAAAATTCACTTGTGACTGCTGTCACTAAGAACTAGAAAGATCTACTTTAGGAATGTCGGGCCTAAGTGGCACCCCACCACCTCGGTGGCAACCCGGAAGATCATTGTGGCAACGATGGCTGGTAACCAGAACTACCCTGACGGTGGCACTGGCCATGAAAATAGTAGAGTGAATGTTGTTTACAGCTATGAATCTTATTTAAACGGTATTTGCGTAAGTATTTCTTTTTCTACTTAATCATTGTTGCTGCACCTTGCTTGTGCATTTATATTTCATGCTCAACTTATTTAGTTTTATTTACATTTTGTTTGCTTTACTATTGGCACGTTATTTCGAAACCCCTACTGGGCTGTGTCTCATCCCGTTTTGTTTTGTTTTCCCACAGATATTGAGGAGAAGTTGAGGCAGTAAGCTAAGGAAGAGCTTACAGCAAAAGCTTGAGCAAAAATTGGTATTTTGCTTGTATCTCTAATATGTATATCACGGGGTTATCTGGGTAGTCTTTAGTTGCCTTTGGCTCATGCTTTTGTCATTTTTTGTATATATATAAACATTGGGATTTTGTGCTAAGTTTATCACAGTTGAAGAGGGGTCGAATGGTTTTCGTTTAAATGTACTCAGTACCCACTATGCTCCTTATCTTACTGTCATTTTTTTGAACTTGTTTTATTCTATGAGATTGAAAAGGGTCTGACCCATAAATTTTTGAAAGTCTTTTGTGTTTGAATCTATATGTATCGGCAGTTCGTACTTGTGTGTAGTATGTTGTTGTTTCCAAATTTGTTTATAATCCAAATGTCTTGACTTGTACTTAACGTTTTCTTTATATGACAATAGTTTTCTAATACTTAAATTAGATTTCTTATTTGTGTTTGGACTGTATTCTTTTTGGAATTAATGTTACTTGGTAGCAACTTCTGTAGACACAAATGATGTCTACTCATTTGTAAAGAATCAAAGTACTTAGCTTGGTCTTTCTTCATTGTATATAATAAAATTGTTATAAATATTTATCTTACTGTTTTAGACAACTGTGCTTAACTAATTTTGATTGGAAATTAATTTTTTTATGTATGCTCCGTTTATGTAGTACTTGGATAAATTTTGTGTTTAAACTGCTGGTGAACTGTTTATGAAATTTTCATTTTAGTATTTTAGTTTTATTTTTATCCTAGTGGCGCGACCGGGGTTTGGCCTTGCTGGTCAGGTTGAAATCCAACCTGTTATAAGGAAAAATTCACCGGTCCGCTACATTAATCCTAGTCCGAGACTGACTATAGAAGACTATAAATCAAGATATCATTTTGATCAACTAAATTGACAACAAGCTTGACATACCAAAATTTGTGAGTTTGACAACAAGTTTGACAAACCAAAACTTGTGAGTTTGACCGAGCGATTCTCCAACAACTTTCTTTCCTTCTACTACTAACTAACAACAAGTTTGACAAACCAAAACTTGTGAGTTTGACCGAGAGATTCTCCAACAACTTTCTTTCCTTCTACTACTAACTAGCCAACTGGTAAAAGTGTGTGGACTGATATTCTAAATTGTAGGGAGTTAATGGTGAATGATACTGCCGTTCAGGTAAACAGTGACGACAGAATCTTATTATGTAAAGATGGATGGCTAAATAATCAACTACTATGCCACATCTTTCCTGAATTGTTCAGAGAGTCCAGGCACAAAAACTATTCTTTAAAGCAAATGGTCTCGAATAATAAAAACATTCTAGCGTGGAATTTTGATTTTCCGGGACTCTCAAAGCTGAAGAAGTCAATGTAGTTGAAGCATATACTTGAAGTTGGAGACCTGTTGAGTTTTCTTTTCTTTTTTATGTGGCTAGTGATTATTTGCAACAAGAAGATGAGGGCTTTTTAGAACACGTGTAGTGGCTTTTCTATCGAGATCGATATTTTTGATCATAGTGGCTTCTCTATCTCTATTGATAGAGATCGACATTTTTGAAAATCGTGCCGAAAAACTCTTGAAATGAATGTTTTTTACTATATTTTGTCTTACCCATATCATTTATATAATATAATATTGTTAGATTGTTAGTTAGTACATAATTTACAACAAGTATTCTTATGTGAATTTAGGATAACTAGCAAATAATTAACACACTAATTAACTTCTACAACCACGAGTCGAAGCTACATTAATGGGAATTAGTAATAGTATTAGTCGTTGTTTGTTTAAATAGGGAAATAATTAAAATTAATATTTTTATTATTATCATCTATGTTTATAAAATATTAGTAATTGTATTAGCGACTAAATAATTAATTATTATGAAATTATCTGAATTAAACTTTCTTTTTAACTATTATTAATAGTAGTGGCATTTTGATGCAAATTACATAATAACTATGGATGTTTATTGTAGAATGAGTGGCAAATATTATTAATTAATAGATAAAGCAAGGTTAAAGAATGAAAGTTTGGATGAGTTGCGACCATCAAAATCTTTTTGAAGGTTATTCATCCATTCTTCAAATTTGGATGATCTCTATAATATCTGAAAGATGAAAATAGAAATAGAGAAGCCAAAATGGAGTGTTTTTGCACACACACTCTCTCTCATCCAAAGATCGATATAGAGTTAAAAGTCACTACAAGTGCTCTTAATTTTTCCTCTTCAAGCTCCCTGGAACCATGGAATCCCTCGAAAACTAATCTTCTTTACCCGGAGTCTATGCTATAGCGTGATTGTGGTACGAATGGCTGTATCATGTTCAAGATGAATGCTAAGTATAACTCACACCTATTTTCGCATTGTGACGTGACTTGCCAATTCTGGAAGTATTTCCTGGAAAGTTTCAAAGTGAAATGGGTTTGTCAGAGTTCTGTCAAAAGAATACTTTGTTAATGGAAGAAGAAGAAGAAAGCTAGATCAAGAAAATGGAAAATTTTGGATTTACTTCCCTTTGCAACTTGGTGGTTTATTTGGGTTGAAAGCGACAAATAATTTTTTCAAGGCAAGTGAAGATCGATTGAAAATTAAAAGACTTAAAGATGATGTAAAATGTTTGATTTATAACTGGTTCATTAGCTCTAGGACTTTTGAACATGTATCTTTGGATTTGGTACTTAGGAACCGACGTGCTGTAGGTTCATAAATAGTTCCATTTTCCGATTCATATTTTCTTTCTGTAGTTGTCTGACCGCCTTTCTGATTCATAGTACTCTTTAATTAATTTTTCCTTTTTTCGAGTAAAAAAATGTTATTTTTGGCGTTTTAACAGGAATATTTTTAGCTCATATGTTATTCCACAAATTATTTTTCGTCTGAATAATTATGTAATATCCTTTTTTTTTTTTCTTCATTTAAGGTCGTTTTGACCTTGCCTTGTACACAATTTTTTTTTTTTTTATTTTTTTTTTTTTTTTTTTTTTTTTGGTTGAAGCATATAGTATTTCTTTTTTCAATATATTTTTTTAATTTTTTTATTATTGGATAAAGAGTATTACATTAACTAGTTGGAGCCTAACAAGCTAAGCTCCAACAACATACTACTACATTAATTGAACAGGTTGCTGTGTTAGTCTACCAGCGAGCCTCATAAGTAACCTGCCAAGGGAACCGAAGCGGGTGGAGGCTGAAATTATGTCACAAGGGGGCAAACTAACTCTACCTTCCATGTTAATTTCTGCAATAGAAAGTTAAATAAAAGCGAAACAAACTTTTCTAAGCCAACTTGGCACACTAGGCACTAAACAACAATACAACCACCCCTTTACCCCTTCACTGATTACCCAACACGTATTTGTGTGGAGTATTATGTTATGGTTTTATCGGGGCGTGCCAAGCTCAATCGCATTCTCTTTGCAATATTTAGGCTAAGTCCTATAGTCTTCTAATCTAGCAGTTTATCTAGCAGTCCACGTCAGTTAGGGCAACCTCTTAAGTCCTATGGGAGTGCTAATCTAGCAGCTAGATTAGTAGTCC
Source organism: Papaver atlanticum (assembly GCA_023531105.1). Lineage (NCBI taxonomy): Eukaryota > Viridiplantae > Streptophyta > Magnoliopsida > Ranunculales > Papaveraceae > Papaver > Papaver atlanticum. The sequence continues at coordinate 1,909,467 of JAJJMB010017331.1, forward strand.
ACGTTAGCTGGGACCACTGCCCAGCGCTGTTTGGTTCAGCGCTTTAAATTTCAGCCGTCAGATCAAATTTTGTGATTTTTGTGATCCGTGTGATTTTTGTGAGCGTTGTTTGGTTCAGCGCTAAGGTTATTTTTTTAGCGCTGAATGATTCAGCGTTTCAATCTCACTGCTAGTTGAACTGCGAGCACTTGCTAGGAGAGAGAAGTAGTGTTAACTTTTAGACCACACTTTTTTTTTGATTTGTAACAATTTTTGGCCAATCTAGCAGCTCAATCTAGCCCCTAGGGGGTTAGCCTTAGGAGTAGGACTTCGGCGTTCTCATTTTCATAAAATAAAATAAAATATTCCATTAAAAAAATATGTTTTTTCTTACATATTCATTAATGTCATTCAAAATCGATCGTTGATTAGTTAGATCAAGCAGGCAGTAGGTACTAGCTAGCAAATCTTCAAAAAAAGAGGGGAAAAAAAAGTGAACAACCAACTTTGATCAAGACTGGAAGTCTGCAAGTGTATGCTTCCTTCAGCTAAACTAAAGTTTATGACAACATCTTCCAAATATGCAAAATGAATGTATTAAAGGGTCAGGGTTGTATAGACTCTATAGAGCGTGTTTGTTTTATGCAATATATTGCTGCTAATTAAAAACTGAAGGCTACATTCCACCGGAAGAAGAATAAAATACTACTAGTGGTACGTAAAATGCCAGGAAATGACGAGTAAGTTGCATCACCTACCGGAACGTGTGAAAGACTTGCACAATTTCAAAAGTCTCCCTTGAACCTTAATTAAATACATGTAGATGTTATTTTAGCCGAATTGGGAAACCAGGCGACACTCCCAAGAAGGCGGTAGCTTGGTGTATTTTAACTAGTCAACGAAAGTTTAAACTACAATACCACAAATATACTTCTGAAGCCGGCGGCAAGTATGCGTTTTCATATACATATGATCAATATATACTGATGAACATGCACTAAATTGGTTGCATAATCATCGATCATCATGGCTCGAGGAGGGAAATCACTCTCATTGATGAAATCAAAGAGGTATACTCAAGAAGATGCAAGGCCAACGCCGCAATGGGTAATAGATATCAAACAAGAAGAAACGGATCAACTAGATTTCGGAAAATCATGGACAATTTATAGAGTTCCTACAAACCTCCTTGAAGTTCAGAAAAGCGCATTTATTCCAAAAATCATATCCATCGGTCCTTTTCATTACGGTGATAAGAGTTATAAGGTTATGGAAGAACACAAGAAGAGATTTTTGTTTCGTCTATTGGGATATGATAATAAGAGTAATTTAGGTGATTATAATTATGTCGACATAGAAAGCATTGAGAGACTTATGTATGGATTGGAGAGGAAAACAAGAGAATGTTATTCTGAGAATTTTCCAGGTCTTTCTATTGATGCTTTTGTCCAGATGATGGTCATGGATGCTTGTTTCGTTATCGAACTTCTTCGTCTCTACCACAACTTCGACTCATCAAACGACGTTGAGGTATGTATTTTTATGATTAATATTTATCATATTATAAGTCTGTTTAGATACCAGAAGTAGAAGTATTTCTATTTCCTAAAAATAAATGTTAAAAGTAAAATATTTTTGATTTATAAAAAGTTAACCTTTTCTTTTTTATAAAAAAATTTAACTTTATCGAGTGTATAAAATGTTAACTTTTTGTTATCAGATTTCTAAAAATCATTTTGAAATAACTTTTAACATTTTTATTTCAAGAAATAGAATGTTATCCAGGCTAGTCGGGCGGCTCACTGATTAACGATATATATATATATATATAAAAGTTCCTTTCTTCTCTTTTTTCTTTTACCAGCAGGAGGAAGGAGTTGTAGCTGATCCAATCTTTACAACCCGATGGATGCTTCGAGCCCTTCAACGCGATTTAATGATGATACAGAACCAGCTCCCATTCTTTGTACTTCAAGAATTATACCGTTTGATTATTTCAAATCCCAATAAAGGTGCGCTTGAAGATAACATTTCGCTAATCGATCTTACTTTAAAGTTTTTCGATCCACTTCTTCCAAAAGACGAAAATGAAAATGTAGACTTAGACCCAGACCCAGAGGAGTATCGTCACCTCCTTCACTTATTCAGAAAAAGCTTCATTTCATCAGTTAAGCGCAAAAAACCGCCACAGCCTCGGACAGGTAGTACTGCGAAAAAGCATATGATTCATCCTCAGCTAAGAACTCAAAGCACTCGTCTTAAGCAAGAAAGTCATTTCATACAGTGTGCTACAGAACTGAAAGAAGCAGGGATCTCGCTGCTGGAGAAATCAGAGAAGAGCAATATTGACATATTCGATGTTGAATATGAAGATGGAGTTTTGAAGATCCCTACGCTATTTATCGATGATAACACCGTGCCTCTCTTTCTGAACTTCATAGCTTATGAGCAGTGTGACAAAGATGCAACTCCTTACTTCACCAACCACTTTGTGTTCTTTGATAGATTAGTGAATTCGATCAAAGATGTCGAAGTTCTACACCGAACAGGAATCATACGTCACGTTTTTGGGAGCGAAAAACGGGTAGCGTACATGATTAACAGGTTGTGCCGAGAGATTGTTTATAATGTGGATAATTGCCATTTATCTGAACAAATGAAGGGAATAAATGAACACTACAAGGCATATTATGCAAATAAATGGTATGTTTGGTGGACAAGCTTGGTTCGTGATTACTTTAGTAGTCCCTGGACAGTTCTGTCGCTGCTTGCCGCTTTTGTTTTATTGGCGTTTACTGCTGGGCAAACTTTTTATGCTATGTACGGTTATTACAAACCAAGAAATTAATTCATGCATTGTACTTGATGCTGCTTGGGATCCCTTGTGATTGAGTTTGTAATGTATGTGTACTCTCCGCTTTGTCAATTTCAACTCTATTGGCACAACAAAATTTATAAAGGGTACTAATCTGAAGATCCATTGATGAAGATTATTTTGTCTTATATAAAATAGTATCTCCCAAGATTTGGTATCCCCTTATAAATTATGTGTCACACTGCCATGATTTTTTTTTTTGTAAATAAGGCATTCATTGAAAAAACGACTAAGGTGTCGAAGGGATACAAGGCACAAAAGGAGTAGAGCCATCTAATATCAATCCACATGAGGATTCTATGATATTAGATTTATCTACTAATAGTTGTTTAAGGATACAAGTCGGGGGAGTAGTTTTCCAGGTGACAGTAGTGTTTAATCGGCTTACAAATTTTGCTAAAGTATCTGCCACTCCATTTCCTAATCTTGGAACAAAGTAAAAACCCAAAAAATTGTTGCATAGATGTACTAGTCTGATTGCTTCGTCAAGATAAGCCTTTGAGCGCCAGGATATGTCAGTTGCCTTTCCTTGTAAGTACTTGAAAATACTTTCGCAATCTCCTTCTATGCTGAACTTTTCCATCCTTTTTTCATGTGCCCAAATAGCTGCCTGCATCACTCCTAAAGCCTCCGCTTCTTGTGGGTCTGATGTTGTTGATTGTCCCGCTTTTTCTCCTCCTGAATTTCATGTATCATCTCTTAGAATTAAAGCATAACTTGAAGGTAAACTGTCAGAAATCCATGCCACATCTACATTAATCACATTGCCATGATTATATTATGAGTAGGTGATCTTTTTCTTTTTGGAAAGGGGTCTATTTGGTTTTTATTCTTAAAAGGGAGTTTGGATGTGCTTTAAGAGATTATTTTCCGAAAAGCCAAAAATTATGTTGGGACACAATTTCAAAATAATTTTTAAAGCAAAAAGCAATGTTTGAGTACTTCCACGAAGTAAATGCACTTTGACCAGAGACACCGTTGGAGCAAATTGTTTTTTTTATCACTTTAGGGATTGAAGTTATGCTTCACACCATCTTAAGACAGGATCATTTGCTCTCAACCACAAGCATTTGATGTGAAATCTCCATTATTGTGTGCTTGACTTGACCAACCTATTTTAAAGAAAATATCTCACCTCAAAATAGCATCGAAGCATTGGAAAACACAACAAAGACTCCATAAGAACCATTATGATTACTTTTATCAATTCAAAATAGCTACACAACAACATTCTTATTAAGCTATTTTTTCAGTATTTGTTGTCAATCTCACTCTAACATTTGAAGAAATCGCTGAAGGACTGATCGGTGCGCCTGTCATCAGTGCCGTGATCAACACTTTGATCCCAATTTCCTCCGAAAAGATGCATCATGTTTGGGGTGTCAAAAATGAGATGAAAAAACTATAACGATTGCTTTACAAGATTCAGTATGTGTACTAATTGATGCAGAGAAGCAGCTGTTGGGTGCAATAATCAAAAACAAGGAAAAATCAAATAAGGAAAAGTTATTGATACTTAGCTCCTTTATAATGAAGTGATTGATTTGACGAAACGGACGAGCTCCCCAGATCTCCGCAACAACAACAAGGAAAAACTTTGAAAACAGAGTGAGTCACGTGTTCAACACGCTGTCCTTAAGACATTGTCTCCCGGCTACACTCAAGAGTGATGCTATAGCTCTCACAGGACGGATATCTCCAGGATAAAACACCATACTACACCTACTACTAGCATATGTAGTAGATGCTCAACTTGAGCTTGGCAACTCCGAAAAAACCTTTAAGGAAAATCGCGAAAACTTAAGAAAACAATATAAAATATTTTCCTTGGGGGTTGCTCTAAATATAGAGAAACCCTTTTCCCATTGATTTTACAAAAGTAGAGAATTTGTTTATATAATGGAATAATACAACTTAAGAAGAGGAGCTCCCCGATGTAGGACTAAAAAGTTTCATTCACAAAAGAAAACAATAAGTCATTATTTTTCTTAAAAACTTTAAAATCAAATTTTTATGAATTGTTTTCCAACAGTCCCCCACATGAATGAACATCGGTAAAACATGAAAAATACAAATAGATCTTGGTAAATCAACACCCTAGTCCCCACGACCCTGCCTGACTGAATAGACATACGGACCGTCCGTGTGTTGAAATCATACTAGTCATTTCTACGTCCTCTCCCTCACACAAAAGTGTGTTGACCCCAGGGTCATACTATGGATTGTATAAATCATAATAGTATAGGGAGCTTTCATCTTTAGTTTGTCACATGTGAGACTAAAGGTTTCTTTCACTAAAGTGAACTAGTGAACCCTTAGTTACCCTTAGGTCCTAAGTTCCAGTAATACCAAAACCATCAAAACGAAAATCACATAAAAAAAACGCAGGAAATACCATTTTAGGCATGGGTGTCTATGAGGTCTTGAACCTTTGCTTAGTTGGATATTACCGGAACTACTTGCTAGAGACAGTGAACGCGATTTCTTGAACTGCTAGCATTTAATGTAATTCGTGATAATAACCAAGGATGGTATCTCCAAGGTTGCTTCCAAGCTCGTGCCGTTTTGTCCAATTTTGCCCTGGACATATCATGTTTCTCAGAATGCTCTAGAGAATCAAAGATCATATTCTCATATGAAGCGTCCCCACTTCCTTATTCATATAGGTGAGTTTCCATAAAGAGTGCTACCGCTACACCCCACTTCAATCTTAAATTGAAACTATAGAACTCATTAAGACTTCTTAAAAGTCATCATTCACATGCAGTCATACTATCACGTCTACACCATAGGGAAGGGACAGAGAATGAAATTCTATGATAGTGTTTACCTTTACCCACCACAAATTAGTTGTCTCATTCGAAACCTTAATCTTGGGATCTCCAGTCAGTAAGGTTGAGTATCCTTCATGGAAAGTTTTAATTTATGAGCTTCAGCCCCATCCCCTCAATGCATTTCTAACCATCTCTTTGGACAAACCTTTCGTCAAAGGTTGCGCGATATTTTCCTTGAACTTTATCCAATCAATGGAAATAATGCCAATTGAGATTAATTACTTTTAGCTTTAGCTATTATAGCTTGGCTAATACAATGTATAGATATAGCTGGCACAGGCCTATGCCAGAGAGGAATGTCTTCTAAAAAGCATCTTAGGCACTCGGCCCCCTCTCGTACTTTATCTAACGTAATACTCTCAGATTCCATAATGAATGAGCAATATATGTCTGTTTGGAAATCATCCAAAAACAAACCCTCCTACTAGAGTGTAAACATACTCACTCGCAGACTTAGACTCCTCTGAGTCAAATATATAGTTCGCATCACAAAGTCCCTCAAGGACAGCAAGATACCTTTCATAAATCAAACAAAGGTCATAGAGTATTTTAGGTACCATAATACTCTACTCAGTGCACCTGAATGCTCCTGCTTTGGACTACAATTATATATAGCTACTTAACTTACTCACAATATAGGCAATGTCTGGACTCTTATAGTTCATTAAATTCATCAGACATCCTATAACTCTTGGGTATTCAAGTTAAGATACTTCATTACCCTTAGTTTTCTTGACTCTACAAGAAGAATCGTACGGAGTACAAGAAAGCTTACAATCAGACTAATTGAATCTCTTAAGTACAAATTCAACATAATGAGAACGACTAAGACTATAAATGTTAGATTATCTTCTAATCCTCATCCCTAAGATTACATCAACATGGCCTAAGTCTTTCAATTCAACGTTCTCATTCAGCGCATGTTTTTAGTGGAATTAATCACATCTATGTTTGTATCAAGTATAAGCATATCATCAACATACAAGCATACAATCACACATGCATCCTTAACAAATTACTTGTAAATATACTTGTCAGATTCATTAACTTAAATCCACTACGCATTCTCACATGATCAAATTTTCCATGTCACTTTTAACGTGCTTATTTGAAAACCATACAAAGATTTGTTCAACTTACAGACTTTGTCTTCACAACCTTTCACTACAAATTCCTTAGGTTCTAATTCAAGGTTTTAGATAAGTTGTCTCAACATCTATCTGATGTATCTCTAAGTTGTTTATGGCAACAATAGAAATTAACATCTCAACGGAAGTAATTCTCGTCACAGGTGAATAAGAATCAAGGAAATCTACACTTTCTTTTAGTTTATAGCCTTTAGCTACCAACCTAGCCTTATATTTTTTCACAGTTCCATCTACCTTACGTTTCCTCTTAAAGACTCATTTACATCCTATGGTATTACTTCGAGGAGGTAAACTAGCACGCTCCCAAGTCTGGTTCTGACGGACTGTGTCCATTTTACTAAATGAAGATTCTTACCAGAATGGGGTTTCAGTAAATGTTATGGCATCTTTATGAGTCTAGAGCTCAGACTAAGCTAGGCATATTATGAAGTCAGATCTATAAGAAGTCTCAGTTCTAATCCTTTTACTTCTCCTAGGATCAACTCTACTACATCTTCCTTTGAAGGTAAATTCTGACTAGTTGAAAAGACATCTAGGCGATTAACAATACATCCCTAAGGAGAGACAGGTTTAAACATAAACATGTTCAAAGAACTCAACATCCCTAGACTCCATAAAAGTATTCACACCAATGTCAGAAAAAGCAGAACTCACAACCAAAAAACTATATGCAGTAGAGTACTCAGGATATCTTATCTAAATACCCCCACACTTTGACGTATACATAAGAAGGTTGTCTATCTTTCCATAATCATATGGAGTTTTATCTGATCCTTTAAAGGTTACTCTATTCAGGATATAACAAAATTAGAGGACGACCTCCCCCCACAAGTTGGCGGTTAATCCTTTAATCTACATGGAATAAATAATCTCCTTAATGGTTCTGTTCTTACGTTCAACTATACCATTAGACTATGGTGAATAAGGAGGTGAAATCTCCTATATGAATTTCATACTTGCCATCACGTTCATACCTAACCCTTTTAGTGGTAAATACTTTGCTTTCGATTTCAATTTTATATATACTCTTAGGGCTGTTAAGGCATCATCCTTACCCCTAAGCAAGTATACAAGATAGTATCTCATACAATCATCTAAGAAAATTACGAACCACCTTTTACCACCTTAGTTTGGGTTGATTTCATGTCAACTAGGTCTAACTGAATTAATTCTAAGGGTTTAGAATTACTCAAAACAATTTTGCAAAAAGTGAAAAAGTGGAGGTACAACAACCTCACCCAATAATTCGCTTAGCAATTTGTATGGACTAACTCCAATATAATTTTAAGAGAATCAACTAGACAGTCAGACTCAATCTTAATAAAAAGTATATCAAAGAATTATATCTCAATTTCTCGATTCAATCCTCACTCAAACAAATAGAAATCTGCGAGCCTGATTGAATACAAAAGAAATTAACTTGAACGGTACCAAAGACCAATGTTCAAGGATCAATCAATTTCAATCAACAACCAAAGGTTGGATTTACCAATTGATCGATTCAACGCATAACTTGTGATATTTCAATTATATAACAAAACATTATGCGAAAAAGAAATAACACAGACACCAGAAGTTTTGTTAACGAGGAAACCGCAAATGCAGAAAAACCCTGGGACCTAGTCCAGATTGAACTCACACTGTATTAAGCCGCTACAGACACTAGCCTACTACAAACTAACCTCGATCTGGACTGTAGTTGAACCCCAATCAATCTCACACTGATCCAAGGTACAGTTGCGTTCCTTACGTCTCTGATCCCAGCAGGATACTACGTACTTGATTCCCTTAGCTTATTCCACCCACAACTAAGAGTTGCTACGACCCAAAGTCGAAGACTTTAATAAAAAAAATTGTATCACACAGAAAAGTCTACAGGAATAGATAAATCTGTCTCCCACAAAAATACCTAAGAGTTTTGTTCCGTCTTTTGATAAATCAAGGTGAACAGAAACAAATTGATATACCGGACTTATATTCCCGAAGAACAACCTAGAAATATCAATCACTTCACAATAATCTTAATCGACTAGCGAAACAAGATACTGTGGAATCACAAACGATGAGACGAAGATATTTGTGACTACTTTTCTATCTTGCCTATCGGAGAAATTAATCTCAAGCAAATCTTACGATTGCACTCAATCACGATAGAAACATCAAGATCAGATCACGCAACTACAAAGAAAATAATTGGGTCTGGCTTCACAATCCAAATGAAGTCTTTAAGTCGTTAACCTACAGGGTCTCGATAGAAACCTAAGGTTAAAGGAGAATCGACTCTAGCTTATACAACTAGTATCACATAGGAGGTGTGGGGATTAGGTTTCCTAGTTGCAAAAGTTCTCCTTTATATAGTCTCCAAATCAGGGTTTACAATCTAAGTTACCTTTGTAACAAAGCATTCAATATTCACCATTAGATGAAAACCTGATTAGATTCAAGCTAATATCTTTCAACCGTTAGATCGAACTTAGCTTGTTATACACAAACGAAATGCACGTTCATTTATGTTTGAGTAACCGTACCTAAACGTGTACACCTAGTTGGTTCAATAGTAGTTAACCAAATGGTTAGCCATATGAGCACTTTCTTATCAACCTTATTCATCTTCACCATAACTAGTTCAAATGACTCAAAAGAACTAGTTAGAGAGTTGTTCAATTGCTTAGATCTAATAGAAGTATACAAGACACAATCGAAGAAAAAATAATTTTGATTCACTTGAATCAATTTATGAACATTATAGCCACGGTTTGCAAATATGCATTCCTTACTTTATATATGTCTTAGTTCACGAATAAACCGTTTTTAGAAAATAACCCACTCAAGTATGCATACCGGTACGCATACTTAAATATCCGGTTTGAGTTTGTTTTAAGTTCACAAACTCCAGCAGAAATTAACGGGGTGTGAACTTTCGGCAGTACGTATACGGGTACGCGGACTTAGCTTCCGGACATCCTGAACCAGTAAAGTACGCATACTTTAGTTCAAGGATTTTGGACTTACCCAAGTATGAGTTCACATACAATGTTTATATCCATTCAAGGTTATATATTCTAAACTCCCATTTCAATCATTGAAACATTCTTAGAGGATGTTAAATAGAGGTTATTCACACACTATTTTTCATCAAAGCGATTTTCAAGATATTTAAATAATCAACATGACTTTCATCACTTGTAAAGATGAACTTGGCCTAAGCGAAAGCTTATTAACACATATTTCGAGAAATAGATAATCGAGATAACCTCGGATCGAAATAGCAAATGTGTATAATCGAAGTCTATATAGCAATACGACTTTTGTCTCGAGATAGGAGATAGGGTAGATAGAATTTTGAGTGATAGATAAGTTTAAGTCTCCACATACCTTTTAGTCGATGAAGTTCCACCAGTTCCTTGAGTAGTTTTTCGTCTTTGCATGATGAACGCCATGGAGTCTAGAGCTCAACTACACTTTCTATCCTAGTCAGAGACTTAGCTATAAGTAGACTAGAAATCAAGACTTATATTTTTGTCAACTAAACTTGACAAACAATCTTGAGATAGCAACGCTTGCGAGTTCGACCGAGAAGTTCTCTAACAATATCCCCCTTTGTCAATTTTATTGACAAAACTATCAACACATATGGAATACAAAATAAATAAACTTTTCAGCTTCTCTCCCACATGCATGATCTCCTTGGTTCTTCAATATTACTCGAAATCTTCATCACTTCCAAGTACTCCAAGATTCCAAAGATATTCAATGCATCATCATCTTTGTTGAAGATCCGTAGCCATAACAATGAGAAAACAAAAGCTCTTGATCATTGTTACACAATGTCATAGTATTATTACACAGCATCAAAGTTCAATTGTATCACAACTTTGACAACAATACTATGGTGATATGTATCACTCCCCCTTAGGAAATACTTTATCTCACATGAAAACCACTCCCCCTTACATAATGATTCGAAAACCATATGTATTTTTAGTGTGAACTATACATTAATTCTCCCCCTTTTTGTCAATAAAATTCGCAAAGGTACGAAAACTAGTGGGATCCTAATGAAATTTCCATAGAGACACTTCATGACCAAAATAAAGCACATATCAACTTTTTAGATGCAATCATATAGCAGAAACTAAATGCATTCATCAAGGAGTTTATAAAGATACAAGATAACCCCTATAATATTCCACAACCGCACTCCCCACAAAGATTTGGCAATTAAGCACAAGTTCAATTAAGAACTCTCCCCCATAAAATGTCATTCCTGAAAGAATAACAAGAGTGACCATACTTTCAGAAGAAAAGAAGGATTTCTTTGGACAACAACAAATCATATAAGAATATGAATTTGTATTCAAATTACTCAATTAAATTAACTACAAGAAAACCCATGATTAATTTAATCGGAAATGCTCAACATAAGAGAACTTACGGAGCCGCACAGTATATACATATAAATATGGATCAGGGAAGATCAATACTGCAGAATAAACAAAGATTCATTCTATCTTTCATCACTATTTGCACAATGACATACAATAGACTTAATCTTTGTAAACAAAAGCTCATCCTTTCTTCCATTAATATTTTCATAATGACATATGGGCTTAACTTTTGTTTGTCAAAAGTTCATTCAATCTTTTATCAATACTTGCATATCGACATATGAAAGACTTAACTTTTGACCACGTATGGGACAATCATAGTTCACGGACGCAAACACACATATCCCATAACAAATTGCAATATATAAAACCATAAAGATTAATACTGCAAAATCATCTTCCAAATAAACTTTAGAATTTAAACAAATAAATCTAAAAACATTGAAGATGAAAATCGTTGGACATAGCTATGTGTAATCACAATAATGGTTATTCCAAACTCTAGTTATTTTTCTTAAAAAAAAAGAGAATAAAATTCTCATAAGAAGTTTCCTTAGACAAAATAAAATCAACAAGCTAATGAACAAAGACAGACTCCTAAACCATCAAAACCGAACACGAACTTAAATCATATAGACGTTTCGGAATCCTCACGATCCTTGAGGTCTTTGAGCTTGTGATTGGCAGCATCCACTGCATCTTCATAGAATATATCCTCATTGAAAAGCTCTTTAACATATGACTTTATGAGACCAAGGTCAGAAGTAACCTTTTTCAACTCAGTTCTCAACACATCAAGACTTTTCAAAGTATCAACGAGTTGCAGTTTTGCTTCCTCAAAGTATTTAAGAAAATCATGAACAACTTCGGCAGAGACCATATCCTCCTTCTCAATATCCTGATGTGTATAGGCATAGTAACATGAGGCATTAGGATGATCATATTCTACTAGAGTTCTTTTCTTCCTCCCTTTGGACTCAAAACCAATACCTTTATCAAGAAACCCTCTCGCAAAGCCACCAGAGCGTGAAGATGAAGAGGAAGACATTCTTGACAATCCACAAAATAACCCAGAGTATGCGTACGTGACTCATGGGTTTGGTTTTTTAAATGGTTTCTTAGGGAAGGTAACTTTTAGGGTTTCCAACATTGATTCGTGACGGTAACACGGGTACCCGTACGAACACAACTTGACCCAAGGAAAATAAACATAAAAAAGGTCATTTTTTATAACACGACAGAATTTTTGCTATGTGAAAATTTTCACAAAATTTTTTGGCTCAATAAATTTTGTATCTCTATAGAGAAACAATTTAGAGCACAAAAGTAGCTGGCAACATAGTTGCAACAAAAACTTCTTTAATAAAAGGAGAACAAAGAAGAATGACATTAGACACAACCAATACTTAAGCAATATTGTCTGCAGATATTAGTTTAGCTATGGACGATAAGAAAATAGCTCAACTTAACAGATACCAATTTTGCCAACAGTATACCTGATTATTAACACATCTTACTCAACATGATTTTTATGAGTAAGTTCTCGACCCTTGTGATTAGTTAGCACAAGTATGAGCCCTAAGCTCATTAGGAGAAATGTGTTTACGGTTGAGTCTTTTTTTCCTTTCGAATCTCGTAAATAATCTCTTTTGATGTGAAAAATTATCATAAAACTTACTATCATCAAAATACGACACATAGTTTGAGTTCTTACCAGAAGAATTTTGACTAGAGGAAGTTGACATCCTATTGATGATTTCCTTGTAACCTTCAATTATCACCTTTAGGTTATTTTTCATATCATCATTTTTGCTTCCTTCTCCTGATACTTTGTTCACATCAAAGGTAACATTATCTCCCTTTTTGACAGAAGAAAAAACTTAATCTCTTCTTAGAAGATTTTTGTTGAGACGTCTGTTATGCTTCTGAGCATTTGAAGAACTCATAGAACTGACTTTCCTGGTAGAATACACCGGGTGAGTACTAAAACCAATTGGTTTATACATACGAATATCAGTTACACCTTTGAGGATTAAGTCTAAGGTGTGTTGAAGTCGAACAATAGAATTGTTATTCAACCTAGAGTTTCTCTTTTGCTTAACAGGCCCTTTTGAATCACAAAAGAGACATACTTTCTGATCATGAGAGTGATTAGAAGGTACCGTCTTAACATCATCGTTTGGAGATTTCTTCCTTCCATGTGATGTGCAACATCCTTGATTAGAATGGGTTATAGGCACATATTTTCCAATAGAAGGGAATTCCGATTTTACTTCTGGAACTGGAACTCTCTCAGTTGTAATCGAAGTAGATGGTATAGAGGACTTTTTGGAACATCCTTGAATCGAGAGTTTACTCAAGCGATGTTCAATTTCCAAAGCATCCTTTTTGAGGCTTGCCTCAAGTAAGATACGTGAAGACTGAACTTCAACATTTTTGGAATCATAGTCTCTTACTATACCGAGAATAACATTGACATTGTTTTTTAACTGATTAAATCTATCAGCTTGGATTCTAACTAGGTTAAGAATCAGTTTACTCTCTTCAGCTACTTCCCTTTCGTCGGAGTCAAACTCTTTTGAAGGGTAATCAGGATAACACATGTTATTGTTAGTCTATTTTGTTAGAACACTAGGTTTGTCTATATTTGAAGTTGAAGAATCTTTCTCTTTAATAAAAATTGTCGAAACAGACTTTTTGTTTCTGGTGACGCGTTTATCAGAGAGATTACTGCCGTCCATAAAGTCAGATCGCTACAAACACAGACTTATGAGGTCTTAAACGTTTTTGCTTCTCTGATACCAATTGAGAAAGTGGGGGTACAACAATCTCACCCAATAATTCGCTTAGCAATCTGTATGGACTAACTCCAATATACTTTTAAGAGAATCAATTACATAGTCAGACTCAATCTTAATAAAAAGTATATCAAATAGTTATATCTCAATTTCTCGATTCAATCCTTACTCAAAAAAATAGAAATTTGCGATCCTGATTGAATACAAAAGAAATTAACTTGAACGGTACCAAAGATCAATGTTCAAGGATCAATCAATTTCAATCAACAACCAAAGGTTGGATTTACCAATTGATCGATTCAGCGCACAACCTGTGATATTTCAATTATATAACAAAATATAATGCGAAAAAGAAATAACACAGACACCATAAGTTTTGTTAACGAGGAAACCTTAAATGCAGAAAAACCCTGGGACCTAGTCCAGATTGAACACACATTGTATTAAGCTGCTACAGACATTAGCCTACTACAAACTAACTTCGGTCTGGACTATAGTTGAACCCTAATCAATCTCACACTGATCCAAGGTACAGTTGTGCTCCTTATGTCTCTGATCCCAGCAGGATAATACGTACTTGATTCCCTTAGATGATCTCACCCACAACTAAGAGTTGCTACGACCCAAAGTCGAAGACTTTAATAAACAAATATGTATCACACAGAAAGTTTACAGGAATAGATAAATCTGTCTCCCACGGAAATACCTACGAGTTTTGTTCCGTCTTTTGATGAATCAAGGTGAACAGAAACAAATTGATATACCAGACTTATATTCCCGAAGAACAACCTAGAAATATCAATCACCTCACAATAATCTTAATCGACTAGCGAAACAAGATACTGTGGAATCACAAACGATGAGACGAAGATGTTTGTGACTACTTTTCTATCTTGCCTATCGGAGAAATTAATCTCAAGCAAATCTTACGATTGCACTCAATCACGATAGAAACAATAAGATCAGATCACGCAACTACAAAGAAAATAGTTGGGTCTGGCTTTCTAATCCTAATAAAGTCTTCAATTCGTTAACCTACAGAGTGTCGATAGAAACCTAAGGTTAAAGTAGAATCGACTCTAGCTTATACAACTAATATCATACATTAGGTGTGGGGATTAGGTTTCCTAGTTGCAAAAGTTCTCCTTTATATAGTCTCCAAATCAGGGTTTGCAATCTAAGTTACCTTGGTAACAAAGCATTCAATATTCACCATTAGATGAAAACCTGATTAGATTCAAGCTAATATCTTTCAACCGTTAGATCAAACTTAGCTTGTTATACACAAATGAAATGCACGTTCATTTATGTTTGAGTAACCGTACCTAAACGTGTACACCTAGTTGGTTCAACAGTAGTTAACCAAATGGTTATCCATATGAGCACTTTCATATCAACCTTATTCATCTTCACCATAACTAGTTCAAATGACTCAAAAGAACTAGTTAGAGAGTTGTTCAATTGCTTAGATCTAATAGAAGTATACAAGACACAATCGAAGCAAAAACGATTTTGATTCACTCGAATTGATTCATGAACTTATAGCCACGGTTTGGAAATATGCATTCCTTAGTTTATATATGTTTTAGTTCACGAATAAACCGTTTTTAGAAAATAACCCACTCAAGTATGCATACCGGTACGCATAATTAAGTATCCGGTTTGAGTTTGTTTTTAGTTCACAAACTCCAGCATAAATTCACGGGATGTGAACTTCCGTCAGTACGCGTACGGGTACGCAGACTTAGTTTCCGGACATCCTGAACCAGTAAAGTACGCATACTTTAGTTCAATGATTTTTGACTTACACAAGTATGAGTTCACATACACTGTTTATATCCATTCAAGGTTATATATTCTAAACTCTCATTTCAATCATTGAAACATTCTTAGAGGATGTTAAATAGAGGTTATTCACACACTATTTTTCATCAAAGCGATTTTCAAGATATTGAAATAATCGACATTACTTTCGTCACTTGTAAAGATGAACTTGGACAAAGCGAAAGCTTACCAACACATATTTCGAGAAACAGATAATCGAGATAACCTCGGCTCGAAATAGCAAATGTGTATAATCGAGGTCTATATACCAATACGACTTTTATCTCAAGATAGGAGATAGAGTAGATAGACTTTTGAGTGATAGATAAGTCCAAGTCTCCACATACCTTTTAGTCGATGAAGTTCCACCAGTTCCTTGAGTAGTTCTTTGTCTTTGCATGATGAACGCCGTGGAGTCTAGAGCTCAACTACACTTTCTATCTTATTCCGAGACTTAGCTATAAGTAGATTAGAAATCAAGACTTATAATTTTGGCAACTAATCTTGACAAGCAAGTTTGAGATAGCAACGCTTTCGATTTTTACCGAGTAGTGCTCTAACAAAAAGGTTTTATAGCATATTTTGATTCGGCAGAGATTTCACTTTTGTGTTCAAAATCCAAAATAAATTTTGGTACGCAGCCTATGCTAGCCAGTTTATGCATTGACTTATAATTACGGTTCCAAGTCTACCATGCAAAGCATTCAATTAGAAAAAATAAAGCACAACAATCAACTATGTTCACTTCATTAGATTTTCCTTTAAGCTTATACAAACCCTAAGTTTTTAACCCTTTCCTTAAAAATCACTGCCCTAGTTACAACAAGGTTTTCTGATTCAATTAAGATCTTCAATCTTTTACCATCTACAACAGAACAAGATACAATATTCTTTCATATGCCCGGAACATGAAAACTTCATTCAATGTGAGCATATTTGCAGATATGAGCTTTTGCACTACCTTTCCCTTTTATGCAACCTCTGTCGCAGATGAGTTACTCATATAGAGTTTCTCGGCATCCATGATTATTACAAACTGTAATGTCTTAAGATTGTTGGGTGCAATAATCAAAAACAAGGAAAAATCAAATAAGCAAAAGTTATTGATACTTAGCTCCTTTATAATGAAGTGATTGATTTGACGAAGCGGACGAGCTCCCCAGATCTCCGCAACAACAACAAGGTAAAACTTTGAAAACAGAGTGAGTCACATGTTCAACACGCTGTCCTTAAGACATTAGCGCCCGGATACACTCAAGAGTGATGTTATATCCCTCATAGGACGGATATCTCCAGGATAAAACATCCTACTACACCTACTACTAGCATATGTAGTACATGCTCAATTTGAGCTTGACAACTCCGAGAAAACCCATAAGGAAAATCGCGAACACTTAAGAAAACAATATAAATATTTTCCTTGGGGGTCTCTCTAAATATATAATTTTCAGTTGATTCACAAATTTATTCTCGAGCAATAAACTGTTTCGAACTGAAAAAGCGGGGGTCTAATAACCACACCCAATATTTCGTTTAGGCAATATGTATGGACAAACTCCAATATAATTCCAAGAAAATCAACTAGACAGTCAGACTCAATCAAGAAAAATATATCCAAGAGTTGTATCTCTGTTTCACAATGTAATCAACTAATCAAAAAGATAGAAATCCGTGAGCCTGATTATTATGTGAAACAACTTGAACGGTCAAAGACCAATGTTCAAGCATCAATCAATTTATATCAAAAACCAAAGGTTGGATAATCTAATTGATTGAACTACGCACAACCTGTGATATTTCAAATATATAAACAAATATAATGCGGAAAAGAAATAACACAGACACCAGAAATTTTGTTAACGAGGAAACCGCAAATGCAAAAAAAACCCGGGACCCAGTCCAGATTTGAATGCCACACTGTATTAAGCCGTTAAAGACCCTAGCCTAATCCAAGTTAACTTCGGAGTGGAATATAGTTGATCCCTAACCAATCTCACACTGATCAATGTACAATCGCGTTCCTAACGCCTCTGAATCCCAGTAGAACTCTGCGCACTTGATTCCATTAGCTAATCTCACCCACAACTAAGAGTTTTTACGACCAAAAGTTGAAGACTTGATAAACCAATCTGTCTCACACAGAAAAGTCTATTAAATATATAAATCTTTCTCCCACAGAAATACCTAAGAGTTTTGTTTCGTCTTTTGATAAATCAAGGTGAACAGGAACCAATTGATACACCAGACTTATATTCCCGAAGAACATCCTAGTAATATCAATCACCTCACAATAATCTTTATCGTATGGTAGAGAAACAAGATATTATGGAATCACAAACGATGAGACGAAGATGTTTATGACTACTTTTTATCTTTCCTATCGGAGATTAAATCTTGAGCAAATCTTAGAGAAGATAGTACTCAATACGATATAAAACAGCAAGATCAGAACACACAACTACAGAGAAATAGTTGGGTCTGGCTTCACAATCCCAATGAAGTCTTTAAGTCGTTAACCTATAGGGTTTTGGAAAAACCTAAGGTTAAAGGAGAATCGACTCTAGTCGTAACTAGTATCACATAGGAGGTGTGGGGATTAGGTTCCCCAGTTGCTAGAGTTCTCCCTTATATAGTCTTCAAATCAGGGTTTGCAATCAATGTTACCTTGGTAACAGAGCATTCAATATTCACCGTTAGATGAAAACCTTATTAGACTCAAGCTAATATCTTTCAACTGTTAGATCGAACTTAGCTTGTTACACACAAATGAAAATTGACTTATTTTAGATATGAGTAACCGTACCTAAACTTGTGCACCTTGTTGGCTCAACAACAGTTTACCGAAGTTAGCCATATGAACACTTTCATATCAACCTTATTCATCTTAACCATAACTAGTTCAAATGACTCAAATGAAACTAGTTCTAAAGTTGTTCAATTGTTTATATTCTCATAGAAGTATACATGAAAAAATTATAGCAAAATTGATTTTGTTTCACTCGAATCAATTCATGAACATTATAGCCACTGTTTGCAAAAGATTGCATTCCTTATCATATAAATGTATTTATTCATGAACAAACCGATTTCAGAACATAACCTACTCAAGTATGCGAACGGGTACGCATACCTAAGTGGCCGGACCAAGTTTGGGTTCGCCAGTATGCGAACGGGTACGCATACCATCCAAACTCAGTAAAATCCCAAAACTTAAACTCACGCCAGTACGCATACCGGTATGCATACTGAGTTCCCGGACTTTTATAAACCAACCAGTACGCATACGGGTATGCGTACTATGGTTCCCGGACTTGGAATATCTTACAATAGTTAACATACAAATACGCATACTATGCTATATCCAATCATGGTTATTTGTTCTAAACTCCCATTTCAATCATTTAAGCATTCTTAGAAGATGATAATGGTTGTCTCACACAAACTATTAGCTTCGAAGCAATTTTCAAGTGATCGATACGAAACATTTCGAGTCTACATCAAATGACTGTCTCACACAAATCATTTAAGATATTACAAGGAGATTTTCACATGATCATCTTTTGACTATCGTCAAGAATATAAGATGAACTTGGTTAAAGCGAAAGCATACCAACACATATTTCGAGAAATATGTAATCGAGTTAAACTCATCTCGAAATATCAAATGTGTATAATCGAAGTCTATATAACTATACGAATTTTATCTCAAATAGGAGATAGAGTAGATAGACTTTTGAGTGATAGATGAGTTCAAGTCTCCACATACCTTTTGTTGATGAAGTTCCACAAGATCCCCTTAGTAGTTCTTCGTCTTCAATCGATGAACGCCGTGAAGTCTAAAGCTCAACTACACTTTCTATCATAATCTGAGACTTAGCTATAAGTAGACTAGAAATCAAGACTTATAGTTTTGGCAACTAAACTTGACAACAAGCTTGAGATAGCAACGCTTGCGAGTTCGACCGAGCAGTGCTCTAACAATCTCCTCCTTTGTCAATTTTAGTGACAAACTATCAATACATATGGATTACAAATTAAATAAACTTTGTAGCTTATTATCCAAATGTTTGATTTCCTTGGTTCTTCAACATTACTCGAAATCTTCGTCACTTCCAAGTACTCCAGTGATTCTGAACGTGTTCAACTCAGTATCATAGTTGTTGAAGATCCGTAGCTATGACAATGTGAAACAGTAGCTCTCAATCATTGTTATATAGTGTCATAGTATTATTACACAGCATCAAAGTCCAATTGTATCACAACTTTGACAACAATACTATGGTGATATGTATCACTCCCCCTTAGTCAATACTTCATCTCACATGAAAACCACTCCCCCTTACATAATTATCGTAAACCATATGTATTTGTAGTGTGAACTACACATTAATTCTCCCACTTTTTGTCAATATAAATTGGCAAAGGTACGAAAACTAGTGGGATCATAATGAAATTCTCATAGAGATTCTTCATGACTAAAAGAAAACATATCCACTATGTTTAGATGCAATCGTATAGTCGAAACTAAATGCATTCATCAAGGAGTTCATAAAAACACGAGAAAACTCCTACAATATTCCACAGCTGCACTCCCCACAAAGATTTGGCAATTAAGTACAAGTTCAATTAAGAACTCTCCCCCATAAAATGTCATTCCCGAAAGAACAACAAGAGAGACCTTATTTTTACAAGAAAAGAAGGATTTCTTTGGACATTAACAAATTACATGGTACATGAATTTGTATCCAGAAAACTCAATTAAATTAACCACAAGAGAACCCATGATTAATTTAATCGGAAATGCTCAACATAAGAGAACTTACGGAGCCACACAGTACTTTCACATAGAAGTGGATCAGGGAAAGATCAATACAGCGGAATAATCAAAGATTCATTCTATTTTTCATCAATATTTGCATAAATACATATAATAGACTTAATCTTTGTAATCAAAAGTTCATCCTATCTTCCAGCAATATTTGCATAATGACATAATAGGCTTAACTTTTGACATATATGGGACAATCATAGTTCACAGACGAAAACACACATATCCCATAACAATTTTTGCAATATATAAAACCAATAAAGATTAATACTGTAAAATCATCTTCCAAATAAACTTTAGAATTTAATTTAAATAAATAAATCTAAAAACATTGCAAGATGAAAATCGTTGGCAAGAGCTATGTGTACTCACAATAATTGTTATTCCAAACCCTAGTTATCCTTCTTAAAACATAAGAATAAATTCTCATAAGAAGTTTCCTAGACATTAATACCTTTGAAAAATTCTTTATTGTCCCCGAACTCTTTGTCGTCAACAGCCATAGGAACATAAGGTTCATGAAGATATGAGTCAATTTCAACAAACCTTCTTGACTAATGCTGAACCAGGGCCTTCTGAATTTCAAGAGTCCTAAAAATAATAGTCTTTATTTGCTGTATCTCCTTTCTTGTTTCCTTCAAATCTTCAAGAACACTAGAAAACTTCTGAAGATTTGATGGAATATCCCTTGGTTTCCTAACATTCCTCATTTTTCTTTTCAATAAAGAGGGTACCGAAAATTTATCTTTTTCCTTCATGATTGATGGCTTGACAATCATATTAACCTCTTTTCCATCAGAAGTCATAATGCTTGGAGTCTCCATACAAATATGGGGTTGTGAGAGAAATTCACAAAACAACCTCTACAAGCAAACTTGTGATAAAAAGAGTTTTCATGGAAGGAAAAAGAAATGTAGGGTTACAGAACCTTTTAAAGTAAGTGTTGATGGTGGTTTTTAGTTCAAGGCTAAAATCGTAAAACCCTATACTTAATGTGCTATCATCCTGCAAAGGAATAAAGCCATTTGAAAGTGATGAGTGCATAAACCTTTTCACTTACATATGTATTGAGCAATTCAACATATTTACGAAATTTATCCAGAATGGTGCGTGAAGCAACAATCCCAGATATTCTGTAAGTTTTAACCTATTACATTATTCACTAATGCATGACCTGCCTGGTATTTTCCTATGCTATGTTCCCAGCCGAACTCTCAATATTGGCATGACATGACGATTAATGTTCACTCGCAGCGGAGTAGCATGAATCTCCCGAAGTGTCAGTATTGAGACCTTGATAAAACACTCACGTAGGCTACACCACTCTCTAATAAAGAGATCAGCGTGTTTACACACATTTTAATTAAAAGTTACCGCGATCAAACGCGTTTAAATTCCTTAAGAAAAATCTAGACTGTCCATATCAGTCTTAAGAAACGATCACGGCCACATGATTTGGCTACACAATTCAACAAGCCTAGCCTACTCCTAGCAAAACTAGGTGATCGTCATGATAAACACCAGCGGGTCCACTAACATCCGGACCGGTCGAAATTCCTTTAGCTCATCCGCCACACCCTTGAACGCTCACCAAAACATGGGTGATCGCGCTGTTTTAAAAAAAGAGAGCTCAAAAGAGCAAAAACCGAAAAAAAACGGTCTCAAACACATCACGACCACCCAACTTAGCTAGCCTAGTTGGATGACTTAGATTTTCCTTCAAACGATCAAAGAAGTGCTTGCATGTTCACCGACGACCCATCTACACCCATGATCGATCGACTTGTCCACGACAAGCCAAGAGTGTATAGAATCGTTCCCCCAAAGTAGGGTGAACACGCTTCTTTGGAAACCCTAGTTTGCGTTGCGGCGACACACTACAATCGCAAATCGATCACAACCATCCATCTTCGCCAGCCACATTGAGTGGCTTAATTCCAATTTCAGGCGGCCCAGGAGATGTCAGCGTGCTCACTGACGACCCGCCTTTGCACATGGCCGATCGGCCTGCTCAAACTAGCGCCCAGCGTTTCCGAATGATCACCCAAAAGAGGCTTGTCGGGCTGTTTACATAATCCAACGGCAGTACGCAACTGCCGTAAATCATCTCGTCCATCCAACTTCGCTAGCATAGTCGGATGGTTTATATTTATTTTTAGGATGCCAACAAGGAAACGTTGTGATCATCGGCCACCCCTCTTCCACAGGGAGCGATCGACCAAGTGGTAGCTCACCCATAGGGTTCCCAAACGATCGCCCAAAGGTGTCTGGTCATGCTACTTTTTTAAGACGTTCAATTCGCGACTAATTTGAACGAGCTCTAAATCAACGATGTTTCCTTACATTGATTATTTGCAGATGCTTGTTTAAAAGCGATGCTTTATATACATCGATCAATAAGCGATGTTTTATAAATATTGATTTCACAAATAATTTATTATTTGACCTAAAAGCACTATGTGCTGCTTTTAGCGGCGAGTCTCATGACTTCGCCCATTTACTCGAGACATCAAACATGTCACAAACTGGGGGATGCTCACTGGGGTATTGGTCTTGAGGTTTACAGCGTACGGCGTGCAATGCTCCCATTACGAGAAAGTGTCAGGAAAGAACCGACGGTTAACAGCAATGAGAGTA
The DNA here is from genome assembly GCA_023531105.1 of Papaver atlanticum. Lineage (NCBI taxonomy): Eukaryota > Viridiplantae > Streptophyta > Magnoliopsida > Ranunculales > Papaveraceae > Papaver > Papaver atlanticum. The sequence goes on from JAJJMB010017331.1 coordinate 1,932,778, forward strand.
GTGGGTGAAAGTGTGACTAGTTTTCCCTCATAATGGAAACGTGGTGATCACCACTTTGTACACAACCCCACCTCTGCACTATTTAATCACCTCCAAATCCTATGAGATCAGGGGTGCTCGAACATGACTTGTATAAATAGGATTTCAACCTATTTCAAAGACAAGAACACAAGTGTTATCAACACAAGTATCCAGAAAACACCAAGAACTGATAGCTTACGTTCTGCAAGCCAGTTCCACATTCTGATACAAGTCATAAAACAGCAACACCTTCATAATTCAACATTCTGATCTTAAACACCTTCTTCGCTTCCCTCCCTAAGATCAACCCTTCTCCTTCACTTTGTGACCTAAGCAAGACTGGAACAGCCATTTATTGGTTTAGGCCAGGATTGTACAGATTGATCTCTCGAATCTAAAGTACTCCCGTGCAGTACATTTGTTTAGGGTTTGAATTCGTTTCTCATCAACACACCCAAATTTACCAAAAACAGTAGAATCAGTTTTTACCCAAAAACAGTAAGCAGATTCACGTACGCACAACTCACAACCCTAAAGAAGGCAGAATTGTCGATGTTGATACATGAAAAATAATATCCCTTAACAGGTCCAAGATGCCCCCTAAGAGGGGAGGTAAGCCTAATATGAGACGTGGGGACTTGGGGACTAAGCCCAACTCCAATTAGAAAATACCCATTAGGAAAGGAGGACAAGGAAGGGATTAACAAATAAGAAAGAGGTTATATTAAGGAATTGCATTGGAAGTAATTAAGGAGGTTTAGGACATGTGTCATGATTTCATAAAAGGAGGGACTTTTGGGAAAGTATATATAAGGAAGGTCAAGGTACAATGGAAAGGCAACTCTCTCTCTTACCATTCCTAGTAAAGTGAGGTCACTTGGTGAAACTAGGACGGGTAGAACAAAAACTAAAATCACCCCTCAACATTTGGCGACCACACCCGGATGCCCGTGCCTAGCTCACCATGACACACCTAGGAGGCGCTAGCTCAGGCGCGGTAGGAAACCAAGCGACCAATCATCCTATCAACCTCGATTAGGTGACAATGGAGGACGATGACAGCGAAGAAGAAACGCCGGCCCAGGACGCTATCAAACAATCCGTGAGACATGGATCCAAAAACAGAGAGATAGTAGCAATACAAGGGAAGAACACGCGAGTGATCCATCTACCATAACCCACGTTGCCAACTCTGCAAGACATGTAAAATGAACTAGATGAGCGCTCGCAAAGAAGGCATGAGCTTGAAGACTGGATAGCATAAGCAGTAATAGCAGGACAAAACACTGAAGAAACAACAAAAGGCGAAGGGCACAGAAACGACAAGACAACAACGATGTCACATGAAGAAATGACAAAATACTTGGAGAAAAATTACCATGTGGTAAAACAACACAATCACTGCCGCGTAAGTAGTCCATACCCACAAACATCCGAGAATACCAATACCCCGAGGACTACACTTCTCTGAAACTCAAGACATACGACGGACAAGGGAACGCGCGAGAACATCTCAGCCAATTCTTATCAACAATGAATGATAAAACCTCCGATGGAAAATTGTGCCTAAAAGAATTCCCCAAATCACTCACATGCACGACATTCACCTGGTATGACAACTTAAAAGCGGAAAGTGTGGATTCCTGGCCAACTATGTCCACACTCTTTCTCGGGAAATTCTATTCAGCCAAGAGGAAAATCACGGCAATAGACTTGAGAAAGAGTGGACAGCGAATGAGAGAAGAAATAGGAAAGTACATCTTACGGTTCCGGCGCTTGGCACTAGATTGTCACGAAGATATCAATAAGGGAATGCTCGTCAAAATTTGTGTGTGAGGAATGATCCCATCTTTCAAGGGGAGTTTGATCAATTTCAGATTCCAGACTTTCATTTAGCTAGAAGAAGCAGACGAGAGGATCTTCGATTGCATAGAAGAAACACCCATAGACCCTGCTTGGCACCATACAGTTAGCACCGTATCTGAGGCACCACGCAACGTAAGGCCAACACTAATAGGGAGAGGAGAGACCAGACTCAGACAGCTACTGGAGGCCAAGGGAGAAATTGATGGGCGAGGCGAGACTCAAATCCACCACCTCCTCTACCCTGCAGCAGAGAGCATGCAATCGAGCTACTAAACCAATGGGTCACGAGAAGGTAAATCCAGTTGCCCCCAACAGTGGTAGATTTTAACAAAATTGATAAGAACTCCGCCAAGTACTGTCACTACCATCGAAGGTTGGGACACCCAACAGAAGAATGTTTTTCCATAAGGAGTATATTTGAACACAAACACGCCTCTGGGAAACTTGAGGCAACTAAGCAGGCGATTGAGTACGACCCTTTCCTCGCCACTGAACAAAAAAGAAAGGAAGAAGGGGGAGGGGAAGAATACAAAATATGAGACCACAAATTGTTAAAAAACCCCTTTTTATGGTAAGAACAATTTCTCTTTTTGGAATTTGTGGGCAATATGATGTGAAAAGGTTACAGGAATGCCAAAGGCGCCTGGTTGACTGACAAATCTACAAAAGGCTACGGGAACGCCAAAGGTGCCCGGTCGGCTGACAAATCTACAAAAGACTTCGGGAATGCAAAAAGCGCCCGGTCGGCTGACAAATCTACAAAAGGCCATGGGAATTCCAAAGGCGCTCAATAGGCTGACAAATCTACAAAAGGCTACGAGAATGTCAAAGGCGCCCGGTCGACTGACAAATCTATAAAAGGCCATGGGAATGCCAAAGGCGCCCAATAGGCTGACAAATCTACAAAAGGCTACGGGAACGCCAAAGGCGCCCGGTCGGCTGACAAATCTACAAAACTCCATGAGAATGCCAAAGGAGCCCAATAGGCTGACAAATCTACAAAAGGCTACGGGAATGCCAAAGGCACCCGGTCGGCTGACAAATCTACAAAAGGATGCGGGAACGCCAAAGGCGCCCGGTCAGCTGAAAAATCTATAAAAGGCCATGGGAATGCCAAAGGCGCCCAATAGGCTGACAAATTTACAAAAGGCTACGGGAACACAAAAGGCGCCTGGTCGGCTGACAAATATACAAAAGGCCATGAGAATGCCAACGGCGCCCAATAGGTTGACGAATCTGCAGAAGCTATAGGAATGCCAAAGGCGCCTGGTCGGCTGACAAATCCACAAAAGGCTACGGGAATGCCAAAGGCACCCAATCGGCTGACAAATCTACAAAAGCCACATGAATGCCAAAGGTGCCTGGTCGGCCAACAAATATACAGAAGGCCAAGGACATGCCAAAGGCGCTCGATTGACTAACACCCACAACAGGCTATGAGAAGGCCAAAGGGGGAGTATGCGCGTTCTATCAACGCTCGCCCAGCCCATTGTTTACTTTGGATAAAAAAGCAAAGCGGGGTAGGCACGTTATCAAAACACCCGCTCATCCCACCGCGTTATAAAAAATAAGGGAGTAGGCGCATTCTATCAATGCTCGCCCAACCCATTATTTACTTTGGATAAAAAAAGTAAAGGGGAGTAGGCGCGTTATCAAAACCCCCACCCATCCAACCGCATCCTTCCGATAACAAAAAAAAAGAAAATAAAATGGGAGTAGGCATGTTATCAAAATGCCTGCTCATCCCACCACGTTATCAAAAGAAAGGGGGAGTAGGCGCATTCTATCAACACTTGCCCAACCCATTGTTTCCTTTGGATAAAAAGCAAAGGGGAGTAGGCGCGTTATCAAAAAGGGCCCTCCCATCCCACCACATCCTTCCGATAAAAAAGAAAGAAAGGGGGAGTAGGCGCATTCTATCAACACTCGCCCAACCCCATACATCCTTCCAAAACAAAAGAAGAGGACTACGAATAGTCGATGCTTTATGAAATCAAGAATAACAAGAAACACCAACAACGAATTAATAGTTAACCAAGAACCACGCTAATATCCCACAAGTAATAAAAAAGAAAAACAACAACAAGCACAACAAACAAATCATCCGAGAGACAAGGGTCCAACATAACCAAAGAAATATGAAGGAAAAGACAACATAAAGAGGAAGCGCATTAAGCAGACTGAAGTTTAGTCAACTCCTGCCGTTTCTCCTCAAGCTCCGCGCGAACCACCACTTCTGCAGTCTCAGCCCGTATCACCTCATCGTTGGCCACCCTAACATCAACAACCAATAAATTCAGCACCTCTTTTTTACTAGCAGTTGCCTCAGAGCGCTTCTCCAGCTCCTTTTCTAGCTTAGAAATCTGACTCGTAAGCCGGCCACGAGGGTCATGACGACTCTTCATCTTCGCCAAAAATTCCTCCAACCACTGTATCGGAAACTGAATGTTGACGGCTGACCGAATGGAAGTCTCCCATCCACGTATTGTCGCCGCGTCTACAGGATCATCCCCTATACGCGTGAGTTGGTCGGCGATTTCCAAGAGGTTTTTAGTCATATAGCACAAAATACGAACATCTAGGAGACCTGCCTTCGCCATATGACCACCACCGCGCTCCACAATGTCTCTATAAGTACCGGCATAAACAGTTGGCACCCAAAAGCCTTGAACGAGTGTATGAGTGTCAGGATCTACTCCAGCCTCGGCAACACTCACTACCAAGGGGAAACGAAGTTGCGCGTCTTCGGAATTTGCTGGCACAGTGGGGACGGCTGGTATGTCAGGAACAGGAACAGGAACATCAGTCTGCTTCTCCGAAGGAGCGGAGGAACCACTACCATCCATCCGAGCACGTTTAATAGACCCATCGCCACTGGGGACTACGCGCCGCACGCTGTCCGTATCAGGTTTAACAGTCTCCTTACGCTTTTTACCCATATCCTAGCGCCAACGACGAAACTTCATCAAACAAACGAACGAAAGCACACAAAAAGGGAGGGGGGGGGGAAGATACAAGGGACTAACCTCAGGAATCGAAGAATCAGGCGGGATATCAGCGGGTTTAGGACGAGACGCGAAAGAACTAGAAGACGACTCAGAGTCACTAGTAGAGCCTGAAAAATGAGAGATGAGCACCATTGCGAAAAATAACTTCGATTTATAAAAAAAAAAAGAGGGGAGAGGGAAAGATAGAGGAAAAAATAATGATAAAAACGAAGACACGTATTAAATAGGAAGTTATAAGCAGGATCATTAACGGATAGTGTCACGTGAGATGAGGACCCACCAAAAACTGACCGGCTGGACCCAGACGGACTCATTGATTGCAGAACGGCACTAGGGGACACCGGAGGTCCGCCCCTAGCACGGACAGTCTCAGCCCGAATAGGATGAATTGACGATATGTGAAGGCGCGGAGACACCCTACCGGCCTCCTTGGGAAGATTGACCCCAAGGTCTCTCAACTGGTCTACAAACGAGGGAGTCGGACTGCTACTTACGCTCCCAGGAGGTTGTGACGCGCTTCTCCGATGGCCCTGCTGAGGCTGTAAGGATGAGATGTTAGCAGAAGAACAAAGGCGCGGAGCAGACAACTTAGCTGCCCCTCGCCTAACCTTCTTCGCAAGGCTCTTCTCGGTCCAATCACTCTCGGGCATGTTCAAGTACTCTTCCATTACATAAGAAGGAGCCTTCCACCCCCACACGATTGGAATGAGGAGCTTCCTGAGAAAGTAATTCCCGCCGCTCATTTTATCAAAGAGAAAGGGGGCGACAATAAATAATAGATGAATGAAAATCAAAAGAAACAACAAATACCTGTGTTGTCAGAGGATTATCAGATGGTCGTACGTCTATCCGTGGGGGATTACGATCGGAAAACGAGTTCGATCCCTTCTTTGTCCCTATGGGCTCATGACCCCCAGGAGGAGCCCAATAAGTCACTAAAGGCTCCAAAGGGCGACCTTTGGTGGCTGGAACGAGACGATGCGCAATAGCTACGGCATCATCAAGTTTAATACGGCCATACGCATGAAGCGCTCGAAGGTATTGAACAGATAGGTCATGGGGAGGAGACGATTCGCACAAAAGTAAATTGAAAGCCCGACGACATAGGAAATCATGATACTCGTGGGCTCCCTCAGTAACTTCCAAAGGGCGCTCGGGAATAGGCTACCTGAACGAAAAGTTGATCCCTCGATCAGATAGACATGTCGATCCCTTGAAGAAAAAATAATCAAAACTGGCGATGATATCCCCAATATCAGAGCTTCCCCAAGGAGGAAACCTACGAAGAATTCCTTGGTCAAACCCAACTTGCAGAGCTGCACGATCGGGGTTGTAAGACGTGGCGATAAACTTGCCAGCGTGGAAACCGGGGAGATATCTAGGCAACACGGCCATTACCGAATCAAAATCTTCCCCCGCCAAAATATTTGTCGAGTCCAGCTCAGTGTCAAAAGGCGCAGTAAAGTCATAATGCGCTGGACCCGATCGACTGTCTTGATAAGGAAATGGTACAAAGTCTTTAGCCACATCCATATGCTTGGAAATATCGCCCTTGGGAACTTTCCCCTTGAGATGCCACAGAGCCATCCGCGGGTAGCTGTAAACAACTAGAACTCTCTTAACCGAGCCATTATCTTGTTTAACATCTTCTTCGAGGTGAATCGCTAGCTCATTAGGATCAGGCGCGTATGGGGAAACATGCTCCCAAGACCACGCTAACATAAAAGAAGCTGGGATGTAAGTCTCGATCTTATGGGATGAACCCACCGTCTGAAGATCGTGAAAAAACAAATCTAAATGGCGATACAAACCACCTAAAAACATCGGGGCGAGCGAGAAAGAAACACCGCGAGATAACAACACTGCCATCGGCACAAGTTCACTCTTGATGGTATCCTGGGGACTATACTCAAACACACCATGACAAATCCAAAACAAGATATAAGCGGCCAACTCGGCACGAGGGTTCTTCTCCTTTCGTTCGGGGTGGGG